>VDFB02070910.1:0-27727 GCA_007258455.2 Sequoia sempervirens | reverse complement strand
TAAAGAGATACATTCATGGCTTATAGGGTTGTTAAATTATGTAATATAGATCTTAGAGTTATCCATTAGTTTCTCTTTTGTTGCATGGTTCAGGATCTATTTATATGTGACATAAAATTTATTTTATACTAAAATTTACAAACTTATGTAAAATAGACACCACATTACATTGCATGTAACCATGGGTGGCCAAGGATGATGTTAGAAGTTAATTTTATTGGAATGACATGAAATAAGGTAGATAATTCATACGAGTTGGTGTGGATGAATAATAATTCCCATACAATATTTAGGCATATCAAACAAAATCTCTCATAATAAGGATCAATTTTTATATCTTTGAAATGTCTACTTTTAATTATTTGAAATAATCTTTAGATAATATTCTAAGACTATATATATAGTCAACTAAATTTAATTCATTGAAATTATTTTGTATTTCACCATAATGTGTAAAAAAAAACTTCTTTAATTATCATTTCTTGTGATGTTCTTTGTGGCCATATTAGTAAACCAAATTTATAACTAACTCTAGATACTATTAGAACCATATTAAATTTAATTTAAGGAATTTTGTGTCACATGTCTACAAAAGTGCGTTGTATAGTAAGTCTCATAAATATATTTTGGCTTGATTTTTTTCTAGATTTTTAATAATATAAAACTTTGCTGCTTTAAATGCCATTTAAAGTGTGGAAGGTAAGTTAAATGTATTATATGGTAAAAATATAGGTGGTAAGTTAAATTCTTATGATGCTATTAACATTTGATGTGCAGGACTACTAAGTTATAATCATGTGAATTAGGCATGTCATTAAAATAGGGTATAGTAGTAACATAAGTCATATTGATAAATTATGAACTATCATTAAATAATGGATAATCAAAGGCTACTTATATAGATTCATGATATCCTCATATGAAATAGGAATAAACAAATATGTGTTTAAGGAAGGGACAATTTTTTTTAACAGAGATGTAGATAAAATAAGATGAATCAAACCATTGTAAAGATTTTCTAGTCAAGTATAATTATAATTCACTAACAAAAATGATGTCATCACCTAACTATTCATAGATAGTGAGAAAATAATTTCACATTTAAGGAAGTATCACCACAACCATCATAATGAATCATGGAAGAGTTTTTTAGAATGGCTCATAATAATGGTGTATAAAATGGAGGAAAAGGTGATCAACTAGCAATGATCACAAGAGAAGTTAATAATTTATCGTGAAGGCACAAACTATCATTATATATAATAGGGAATTGCATACAAGGATATCATAAATATCTAATTCATCAACACATGACATGTAGAAAATTGATCATGACTATACTTAATCATCATTCAAGGTATACAAATCTAAGGACATAGCCTACCTATCATGGCATGTAAGAGATGCTTTATTCAATGGTACACTAATATAATCCATGAGAGAATGAGGTGTAATATAATCAATGGTAATTACATTAGATGTGTACCATGGTATATTTTTATCCAATGGATTCTTATCATTTCCACAAGGCATAGGATCATCATAAAGTATATGGTTAAATTTTATTAGCATATATAATAGAAGTGAATAAGAAAGTTAACCAATTAGTGAAAGAGAGGAAATACAATACATGGGTAATTAATACCTCCATAGAGAAAATATTTGCATCCAAAGCACAAAATTTCATGATACTAGATCAATAATGGATGTGTTTTATGACATGAAAGATAGGAACATCCCAAAATATTATAAAATGTATGTAAACCATCCAAGGAGAGAGTTATAAAAGGAGACATCAAGATTAATCAATGTAGGGTAGGAGGGTAGAAACATAGATAAACCACTTCCAAATCTTAATCAAAGTACATAAGCATATAAATAAAATCCTAATAAATTTAGAAATGATGATAAACAAGAATCATAATATATCTAAAAAATCTTTAAATCAATCAAGGTATATCATTAAGGTCAAACCCTAAGAGGTGTAATCATGGATGAGTTCATAACAAATGTGAAGGAAATAAATATTTCCTTACTGTGTTATCTAGATTAATTAACTAATGCAAGTAATATATAGATAAAACAATTAGATAATAGAGATGGAGGTATAAACATCCAAACATTAAATTTTAATTACATAAACGGATTGTGATGGATAAGGGTACTCAAGTCTAAAAATATAATATCGATGATGATTTTGATGTAATTCTAAAATTAGTAGATATTAAGATTACAATTGGTTACTAGTTGTCTATACTTGGTATCAAAATTAGGATGACTATGTCAATTTATTTATACATAAAATCCATGATAGGTATGAGTAATTTACTTTGGTGTAGATTTATCATGTGATTTGTGGATCTAACATAAGAAACTATACATTTATGATTCCTAATTAATTGAATTTCCTTTTTTTTTTTCTAGCTATTAATGACTACTAGTGTTTATACACACCTAGCGAATATCATCAAATCATATAGCTTTCAATTTTTACTAGATCTACCCATTGTTATGACCAAATTTTTACTTATTGAATGGGTTAAGGTTAACCTTATTCAAACATAAAGATGGTATATAGAGATTATATATATTTTAATTTTGTTTAGTGCATCAAACAAAGAGTTCCTAGCATTCTTTGTCAATAATTGATAAAATAAAAATTGGATATTTTTCCATGATGAATAAATATTGAATGTCTTTAAGTACTAAGGCACATGAAGAAATTATGCAAGACATGTATCAATTCAATGCATGATAGGAACAAAATGGGTAGGAGTAAAAATAATATAAAGATAAATTTTTAGGAATGAATAGATAGATCTGGTAGTGCAAGATTGATGGTGCACCATAATTGGGACATGAAAGTAGTAATGTTCATGAAAATATGAACATCTTGATATAGAGAGAAATAATGAGCATAATAAATGCTAATGATATGTAAAGATATTTGTGGATATGAGAAAGATGGTGTTGAGTGTGGAGGAATATATAAATAGAATGACTAATGATATAGGAGAATCAACCCAAATTTATAAAAGAGTAAACATTTATTGATAAATAATTGCATTACATCATTCTAACAAAATGAAGTAAAAAATCAATGGAAATAGATGTTGATATATAATTTTTACTATTACAATATTATTTAAAAAATTTCTATAATAAATTTCTATGGTGCACATTAGAAAATATTATAAGTAAATAATAGTTATAATATCAATATCCCATGTACTTATTTAGGTAATTTTATTCAACAATCACCATTTAAACAATTTAGGAGTTATTTTAGGAGTTAGTGGTTCCATGATTTTTAAATTTTCTTCTCATTTTAAGTAGTTACGAAAATTTGAATTTGATTACCATTTAAATTTTAAAAATATAAATATGTCAAAAGTATGAAAAAAAATATGTACAGCCATGTAGTACATTTCTGTTATTAAATAGTAGCTACCTAATTTCAACTTTCACTATTTATCCACATCTTAATTCCAATCTCTACACTTTAATAGCTCCAATATTATTTCTCAATTATCTTTTGTATTTAATTATACTATACAGCTTCATTAGGATAGATATTTTAAATCCATTTTTTTATAAAATGTCAAGTTATTTTATTTACTATATAATGGAGACATCAAATTTGTGTGCTGCTTATTTTGGAAACAATATGTTTATTATTAAATATTAAACATTTGACATATAAATAACTGTCAAATTTAAGACAAAAATAAGAATGTTTTACTAACACGCCTATACCATCACATTCCACTCTTTACTATTATTGTAAAATACCTCTTGAAATTAATTAAACAATTACATAAAACCACTATATACATATATTTAAAAAATCAATATTTAACAATACCCCTTAGATTTCCTCCATACAAAAATATTATTAACAATTAAATATTTATTAGACTGAAACTTCAAAATTCTCTCCTCTAATTATCGCTGGTAGAAACCAGTATAAACTAAGTAGTAAACAATATTTATACAATGAACTTGTGTCAAGATTGCAACTACTCGTACCTATCTCAGCATTCATATCATCTATTTCTTCACCTCTAAATTTAATCCAATCGTTATATAGTGATTTTGATGGTGATGTGAAGAGCAACATTCCCACACTCAAGTAGAGCTTCAATCCAACATCAAAGCTCTAACTCCATAATTCAGGTTTTTCCAATACCACCTATAACACTGAGCACCATCTCTTCCCATGGCGATACTTAGCAACTCGTCTATTTTCAACGCCATTGTAAATCAAATGCATACTGCACACCACCAAAACTGCCGAAATATTAAACAATCGATAATCAAATAGGAGGTTCAAAAGAATAAACTAACAATCAAATGTTTATCTTATTTGACTATCAATTGTTGAATACTTAAAAGAGAATACCCGCTCACACTGTGTGCGTGATTTTGTATAACATGGCCACTCAGAACGCATGAAATGAGGAATGAATGCCTCATCTGTCCATTTCAAACACAACCAAATCGTTTTCGCCTCATGCCAAAGTGATTTTGTCTACTTACTAGCAGTAGCACTTGTACCAGGAGGGTGGTGCAGGGTACGTCGATAGAAAAATATATGTAACTGAAAATGTTAAAAGTTGGTATTTTTTATTGTCTTACAATATAACAATATTGTTAATATAATTTGAAAAATATGTATATTGCATTTTTTATTATAGTAAATTGAAGGCAAGATTTGTAACAATATAAATACTGAAGAATTTTAGTGAACAATGAACTTGCTTGTACAAAAGAAGTCTGGCAAATGCTTTATTGTGCATTTATTTTGTGCCTACACATTGAAATAAAAAGTTAGTCGACTTATTGTATAAATGTATGTTTGTTGTTATTTAAAATAGTACAAATTGTGTAAACATGAAGTAGAGGAACTATATGTGAAATACTATAATATTCATAACATGGAAAAAAATTCTGATGTAAAAATGTATGAATGTGAGGCTTCCACCTATACATCATGAAGTAGCACAGGGTAAGGTCACAATAGTGGCTTACAATTCCTGAGAGGAACGAATTTTAGCTGAAATCACATATTTTTAGAAAATATAATGATTTAAGCCTTAAAAATTTCTATTTTAAGGATTCCAATTGAAGAGGGTTTGATCAAATCACCTTAGATCAAACCCCCTTGGATAGAACCTCGCCAGTTTTAAACCATACCTACAAATGCATCTCCTTTACACCTAATGTCGAGCAAAAACTCACTTTTACTTAGCTTTTGGGGATCAAATGAATTCATTTAAAATTTATTTTGAATGATTATGGTATCTTACCTAACAAGCTATCCAATGAATATAATTTTAATATGTTTTGCCTTTGTTAATGGTTTATTTTTAAGTTTTATTAAAACATAGGTTTTTCATCTAAAATGTGAATCTCTTTTGTTCTTCACATGTGGAAAAATAGAAGATTATCAAAAAAATTGAAAATATGAGTGCAATTCAGATATTGAAGTCCTTGATCCAACAAAAATTAAATTCAAATCTTTGACATACAAAAAATTACGCTGCTATACTAAGCTATGCTTGTGTCCTAATTGTAATTCGCTTGACTTTGAAACTTGATTAAAGAAAAAAAATTTAATAAAAAACTATCTAACCAAGTGGAAGTACTAGATATCAGAGTTACAAGTCTAAATTCGAAAGAATTAGAATTTTATCCTTCATGGAAAAAAAGTTTGCGTTATATAGTGTGAGTCACTTTTTCAAAATGTTGTTTTCTAGAAAAAACCAGTTTTTGTGGGAGATGGAAAAAGAAGTGCAATTTGATTCAAAAATTTGAAAAAATATTTTAGAATCTGCAAAAAAATTTGATGAGACTCTAGTTTGGACCATCTTCAAATTTCTCACATTTTAGCCGCTATAGGTGCCCGAATGTGAAGATTTAGTTAAAAATAATAATTTCAGTGTCCAGTTTGGCCAAAAATTGTAAACCACTATTATGGGATCACCTCAATATATTATATTCAAATTTACTTTTGTAAATCACACAAAATGAGTATGAAAAAAAGGTATTAAGTCTTTATAGAGAAGGTTGCACTAGCAATTGTGTACATGAAGCTATTATAGTGAGAGTAGATGTAGTCAAGACTTCAATTATTTTGATAATGGTATATGGATTTTTCATTTGTGAATATCGATTGAAAGACAATGGCAGTTCTATTTGAGGATCATTTATTGATTTGACTCTAGACATAGTTGTAAAAGCTATCCTTTTCCTTTCTACTTTACTAATATCAATTGTTGCTTTGTTTAGGGCTAGTCCTCAAGATTTATGTATGGTAATATCTCATGCCATGGATGGTGGTTTTTCTCTATGACTATGACGAGGCTGCAACACGAGACACATAAAATTAACACACCCAACAGAGAATGCTATTTTATTATTATGAAAATGATCTTCTTACATGCAGAGGATCTAATATCCTCAAGTTTTGGAAATATGCAAAGTACAGAATTACATAAAAACCCTTTTTCGCAGTATCCAAATTTGTCCCCCAAAAAACCACCAAAAATCAGAAACCCGCCCATAAAATAGAGCTCCATTTTTAGTTTGGATCCAAAAAAATTATTCAAATTTGAGTTATTGGAGGTTCGGCCCTGAGAATTACAACTTGAAATTAAAATTTCAAAAGTACATTTGAAAATTAGTATCTTCTAGAAAGTGTGCCAACTTCTGGGAGCCATAACTTTTGATCCAAGACTCCATTTTTTGAACCGTTTGAACCATTGGAAAAGCCTTAGAGTCAAGAATGTGCTTGAAATTTTCTATGCCAATTTCAACAAGTTTTGGCACTATTTTGGGACCATTTAGTGCCTCAAATCTAACCTGGAAGGTTTTTAGGTGCAATTCTGGGAGACTAAAACTGCAATATCTTTCAACGCAGGAATAGAAAAGAAAAACCATAAGTTAGGAATTATATTATGACAAAAAGGTTATCCAAAAATGCAAAAACATCTAAAAAAATACCAACATGAAATGAAACACTTTTTTGGGGTGATGCAGGATTGTCCTCACACCACTGAATACTCCTACATCATATTACCTAGAGATATGAGAATTATAGCCATATTTTTTTGGGTCATCTAGGTTCCATGGTGGGCCATTATGATTATCAAATCATACCACTTTGTATAAAGTTAAATCTAGTGGTTTAGAGCCAACTATGTGCATAATTTTTAGCAATTCTCCAAGAGACCCATTTACAAGCCTTGTTTCAATCTACAAGTTTCTTGTTAACATGACTTGCTGGCCTCCACATAGTAGAACCTCTTTTTGGAAGTTGTTAAAAATCATTATCAATATTTAATTTTACATGTGTTTATATTGCAACATTAAGTGCAATAGGAATATTTAGTAGTTTAAGCATTTTTTTGTTATGTATCCTCACCCAATCATTTGTAGAAAACAAGCATATCGATTGGTCAAAATATTTTTGGTTATTGTTTGATAGGTGTTTATTTGTGTGATTCATTAGTAACTCCCAATCTTCAACTGGTTCTACATGACACATATTTTAAAATGTGTGACGAAGGCTAACTTGAGTTTGAGATTCACCTTGTTGACATAATTTTTTTTGTAATGTAACAATTGTAGTGGATTGTTCCCATATAAATATAGCTTTGAGTGTTATGTATATATTGGTTTGTCCATAATAGGTGGAAGTTGTGCCAATTCACCTACAAGAATGATAGATGTACAACCAAAGAACATATGTTGCTAGTGGGGGAAAGCTTCATGCAATTTACTACTTATTTTCAATAGAAACTTTGGTCTAATAAATCCCATCTCATCAACATGGTCACATTTAACATGTTTTATGTCTTCTTGAAACAATGCTAGTGATTGTTCCTTTAATGGTTGTATTTCTTTTATTGAAATATTAACAGTTGAATGCATAGTTGAGGCATGTATGTTGAATGTAATGATTGCTTTAGGTGCAACCCTAAGGAGGGGGTTACAATTTTTTTCTTGTAATTCTAGAGTGTGTCTTATATTATGAATCAAATATGTTTTTCTTTAACCTTCTATTCCTTGTATTAGCATATGTAGTAGTTAGTTTAAGGAAGTGTTGTTAAAGTGATCTTTAACAATAGTATGTGCAATTTCTTGTTTTGGAGATAATGGATAAGGCGGATCATTCAAATTAAATATGGATTGGTCATTTTATTGAGGTATTTTTTTTGTGATTCTAAAATGTTCTATTGTTTCAAGTAAATGTGAAGGTATAGTATGCTTATCCTATTCATTCATATTATCAAATATCACGTTTAGCAAGAATTTTAAGGGTATTTATATTTTCATGACTAGAAAGGCCCATTTGTGATAACAAATCCCATGCATGCACCTATATTGTATTTATTACATGTTTCTCATTATCAATTTACTCATTCTCTTTTAGTTAACTTCATAATTAACGATATCATCAACGTGCCAAATAAAGTATGTATTTATATTCATTTCCTTCCACTTTGCAATAAAAGCATCTTTAGTGAGACCTGTCCTACGGAAATGTCTCAAATACTTGTATAAAAGTAGTACACTCTAACAAAATATTTCAAATATGTTTACTATCCTCATTTGGAATAGTATAGAATTGAGGAAAGACATTTACAATTGCTTCATGTTTCCTATCTTTCCACTTGCAAGCTTTGCAAAAGGAAGAAAAAGAGAATGATTTTGAAAATTTAATCAATGCTATTGTTTCCATATAAATAGGTCATTGCATTTAGGACTATAGATAGTGTAATGGTAATGCATCTCCATCTATATTTCTTCTAATTTGATAAAACAATTTTTGACCAATATTTAGTCTTAGAAATAAGCAATTAGAAACAATAAGTGGAAATTTGTGTAGCATATGGCATGTCTCTTATAGACCTATATCATAGTCTGGAACAATTTTCATCATGAATTTTCTATATATTTCTAGAGCATGGTTTTTTGGTGCTTGATTTCTAGATATGCATGTGAGCATATCAATACAACACTTAGATTAATCATTTTCCTTAGCTCCATGTTTGGCAATGTATTTGAACATGAGCATTTTTGAAACAATGAGATGGCAATCCATATTATTTCTCCATATTTTAATCTATCATCATTTCAAGTGGGGGCATAGGGTTTTTTCCTAATTCATCACATGACAAGGAAGAGGTAACACATTCATTCCAAGCAGCTTTGTATCAACATGTTGTAACTTGATCCTTTCTACATAGGCTTGTTTCTTTAGTACAATTTTTGTGTATTTAAACATGATTGATTAAATATTTGTATTCATTACTTGTGTATTTCAAGAAATTTTTTTAGATGTAGTTATTAAGAAAGAGTCATCTTGCATAGATCGACATCATGAGTTGTTCTATCAAATTGATAATGACGGTTCCATGCACTAACATATTTCTCAAATAATAATTTTTCTTGTTCTACATATGCATGGCATTTATAATCAAGCTTTTCCATGTCCAACACATTAGCAAACCAAAGAAAACCATTTATGTGTGTAGTGTTGGCATAATGTTGTCATCGATGTCAAAAAGGTATCATTGGTGTCAAAGGGACAATCAATGAAGACCTAGATGTCATTGAGCTCAGAGGATTAGGTTCTGAAAGAGTTGGTGCAATATGATGGAGAGAACAACATGTTTTGAAAAATGGTTATGTTGCTCAAAAAGATGTAAAGTTGACATGAAATATTTTCATGATGTTGCAAAGGTTACTTCCAAAAGTAAGATGATAAAATAAGCTACATATTTGACATGGATTTCTTAAGAGGGTTTGATTGGTATTGTATGTATTATTAGAGGTGTAATGTTTTCAAGAATGATTTATTCATGCCTTTATTTAAACTGGGGTTTTGCAAATATACCCTATGTGTTGCAGTCATGGAAATGTATAGGGTTTCTATTTTCCCATTGACTATTTGTTGGCAGTAGTAAGTCACATGAGTTACAACTTATGTCCTTTTCATCATTGAGGATATCGAACCCCTTATCTAGCATTATCGAATGGTTGTTTTTTGGAATTTGGTTTTCTACTCTTTACATACAAACAAAGTTGTAATATGCAAAGATTATGTGATGGCTGTTCAACATAAGAGATTATGAGTTGAAGATTAGATGATGATTGCTAAATCTCTTCGCATCATAAAAATGAAAGTTGATGCCCTAGATCCAGATAGAAATCAATTTGTTACCTTCTTGATTGGGATCCTTGGCATAGTACAACCTGATTAGATTAGTTGAGGGAGTAGCCTTGGCTTCTTGGAAAAGTTATGATATGTTAAGTGTGATGAAGATCTGACAATAATAGTATAAAAGTTTCAAATTGGATGGCCATGTTTTAAAGTTCAAATATTGATGGGTTCATTCAAAAAGGTGGAACAAAGAGCTAGATCAATAATATAGGTTCAAAGTTGAAGATAATCAATAGTTATGTCAGTGTGAACTAGGTTTTTGAATAGTAGCTAACATAGTGAAAAAAAATTAATCGATCCAACTGCTCCCATGACCATTTGATTGGTGATTTGATTTGTGGAATAGTAGCACAAATTGCAAAGGTGATCGAGATCAAAATCAAATTGTGTATACAAGGTAATGGCATTAAATGCATATAAATTTTATGGTTTTGTAGGTTGTCATGTTTAGAAAATTCAACTAATCTATACATGAAGCTTTCTAGAGAAGATAGTGTTGGAGAAAACCATAGTACATTTTCTAGATCAAACATTCAAATTATGCAATTAAGTTGGATGGTGGTGTGTGGGTTAAGGTAGAGAATGATTGTTGATGAATGTAAATACAAAGAAGATAATTAGAATTTTGTCTAAATGTTCATAGATGATGCAGTGAATTCATTTGTGAGATCTTGAGGTGAAAAGAGAATGCACTAATAGAAAAAAGAAAAAGTGAAAATCTAGGTTTGTGATGATGTGCATGTAGCAGAGATAAAGAGAGAGAATAGTGGATAGATAATGCAAAATCCCAAACAAAAAATAGAGACCTTTATAAAGGTTAACATTCAAGGTGTAGAACATAGAGAGGTGTAGGGAAGAGAATTATAGTGTTGCAAGATAGCAATGAAGAATTGAGTAGTTGTAAATATAGTTGCAACATTGAATTGTGTTCAATAGAAAAAATTCTATTTCAAGTTGCATAATAAATCTTATTGGTGTGCGGACAAATATCTAGGTAGGTGTTCAATGTAGGGAGTTGGTGCTTCCTTGGAGTGGGTGCTCCTAAAACTAGGGGATTGGAGTATCCTTAGGGTTGGTTCCCTTAAAAAAAATGTAATTAGATATTTACATTGTGAGGATGGATTAGGATAGAAGATCCTAGTAGCTATTCTCATTGTGGTTTTTCCCATCTTGGGGTTTTCCATGTGCATCTTGCGTTATGAGTTAGTGTGTGCATGTTCATTTCTTTGCATATTTAGTTCAATATCTGCTAAAGGGATTAAAAGGAATTAATTAGTTTAAAGTGTTAAAGGGATTTTTTTTTGACTATGTGTTGATTCACCCTCCCTCTCAGTAGATTTTTGAGTGTCAACATGCAAAACCCTAATGTTTCCATTCATATCTATATCAAAAATTTCTTCTAGATAGGATTTTTTCTAATACTTTATGAAATATTATGAACCATAGGTGCAAGTATAGTGATTTGATATGTAGGTTATTAAATATATTTTCCATGTGGGTTTTGTTAGTTTGTAGTTTAGTTATGCCATCTCAAAAGAGTTTGTACAAATCTGGCAATTTAGTATCTAATGCACTCAATGTGAAGAAGAGAGTGGGAAATCCAATTTTTTGTTCCCATCTTAGAGAAGAACCCAAATACATTAGTTGTTTAGCCAATTTAGTGTTAGGATTCTTTTTTATATGGATATGAAGGCTACCAATGGTGGTTGGTAAATAATACTCTAAATTTTTCTTGAAAAAGACTAAATAATTTTTTTGTCTATGGTGGTGCATCAAAGGTTCAATATAAAATATTGGAATATTTGATGGCTTCCAAATCTAATATCATGAAATCGCATTAAGTGTATCATATGTTCATGCAATTCAACTTGTCTGCATTGAGGATACAATTGAAATGCAACACCATTTGGAAATAGTGTGGAAAAGAATTATCTCTAATTTGCAACGTTTCTCTAATAATTTCTAGCTCATACTATTTATTTGAAATTCTAGCCATAATGGATGATGAATAAGCTATTGCATTTTAGGTTGATCCAGATCAGCCATAGATTCAAGGTTTTTTTCAACTATAAATTCACTTTTAGCATTTGGGGTGAAGTAGGTTTGAAATGTTTGTGCTTGTAGATGAAAGTTGTGCTAGTGATTCAACATCTATTTGGATGTTTTTGTAGTGGGGTTCATGTGTGATCTTATATTTTAATGCAACCCACACACTATTTCAACTTATATTGCAATCACAGTGGTTCCCTTGTGTATGGAGTCTCTAAACTATTAAGACATCTAAGTTTGTAAGTCCGCGTGGATAATATTTTTCTATCATTTTGATATCTATTAGGAAACTAATTATGTGAAAACTATAATTATATTTTCCACCATGAGCATGGGTCATTTGAGATATTGTAATTTCTTGTACTATTAGTATCTCTTAAACTTGGGGTATATTTTTCAAATCAATTGATTTTTTCCTTGGGTCCATATTATTATATTATAAAAATTGATGCCTTACTTTTTCATGAAAACATCTAGTATAAATTGGACCATTATTATTTGAATTGGAATGCATGCCAAAGTAGCATTTAGTGCATATTATTCAAGTTTTATAGTGCACATATTGTATTGTTAAATATTGCAAAAGGTATGATGAAATCATTTTTTCTTTAGTTAAGGTTTTGGTTTCATCATGAATATTTTATGTTGTTTTATGGTAACTTAGAGATGTTGATTGGGCATAAGGGTGTTTAGGGTGGGATGTTATATATCCCTCTCCCTCACCTTCCTTCTCTACTTCTCTCTATCTCCACTCACCCTCTCCCTCTCTACCTACCATTCCCTCAATCACTCCCACCCTACCTCTCTTTCTACCTACCTCTCCCTCCATCACTCACAACTTCCTCATCTCTCTACCTCTCCCCCCCTTCCCTCTCTAGTTATCTATATCTCCCTTCACTCTACCTACCTCTCCCTCTATTCATTTCACGTTACCTCAATCTACCTACCCCTCCCTATCTCCCTCAATCCCTAAAATTTGATCTTTAATATAACTTTGATTTGAAGGTGTATGATAATTATTTGGTGGAATTGATGATGTCAATGGTCCCTTCGAATGATTTCTTCAAATAGTGTAATTATGACCTTTTTAAAATGTATTGAAAGATGTGGAACTCATCAAACTATTTCTCTATATTGTTGTCTCCCTCATAAGGAAAAAATTAACTATCTAAAATCAAGGTAGATTCATATCCCATTAACACCAACTCTCTTCTTAATGAAGTTCTTAGTTCATAGTTTTCAACATTCAAGATCTCAATATCGAAGAAATCTAAAATTATCTTGAACTAGAGACAATCAAAATCATCATATGAACTAGTAGTATGAAACCACTGTTTAAACATGACATTAGGTATTTGCATGGAAATGGGCATCAAAAGGGGGTCCTAAGTAGTATGAAACCACTGTTTAAACATGATATCAGGTATCTGCATGGAAATAGGTATCAAAAGGGGGTCCTAAGTGACATTTTTTTTTGAATTTAGTAAAAAATTATCTTGGATGATAAATTGAAGATAGTTACAATTGAAAATTTGAAGATGTAACAAGAACAAGAGTCATAGTTCTCAAAATCATCATATGAACTAGTAGTATGAAACCACTGTTTAAACATGACATCGTATCTGCATGGAAATGGGCATCAAAAGGGGGTCCTAAGTGACCTTTTTTTTTTGAATTTAGTAAAAGTTGATCTTGGATGAGAAATTGAAGATAGTTAGAATTGAAAATTTGAAGATGTAACAAGAACAAGAGTCATTGTTCTCAAAATATACATTCTAAAATCTAATTTTATTTTTTGAAAATGGTGAATATTAAGGGATTAAAATAGGGGTAGCACATAAAGTTCTCCCATTTTTTTCTAAAAAATATAACATACCATCTATTATGTTCCCCCCTAAAATGTTAATTTAGGTAATGCCTTGTAGCTAATGCTTTATTTTTTTCTAATTTTTTTATGAGTATATGATTTTTTTACTAATTTTCAAAGTGGACACATAAAAAAAAAAGAGTGTGCTCCCTCCTAATATTTTGGAAACTAATTGAAAGTAAAATCATTATCTTCTTAATATTAATAGAATAGACTCAAGAATGTAAATATATATATTTTTTCAAATTTGATGAAGGAAAAAAATGAAAGAAATAATAATATACACATGTTTTTGAAAAAAAAAAGACACTAGAAAAAAATAAAATTAAAACATTAACATATTCAAAATGTAGAAAAAAATACATGGTTAGAAAAGTAAGTGAGATATTGAGATTATTATAGTATTTTTAAGTTCAACATTTAAATAAATGTAAACCTCATGGAGAGCACACTCAAGATTTAGTTTCTTTTTTATAATTTAATGAAAGCATGCATTTGGTATTTGACATGTAATTCTAAGCCTTTGGGTTGGATTTCAAGGGAAAACCTTATGCTAAGGGTCGGAAATACCAAAGGAAAATACAAAATTAGGTTCCTTATAACATTCTTACATTATCATGTGCTCCCATTTATGTGAAGTACACATCTCTCTCCCTATCATTCCTTATTTTTATATTTCTCAAGTTATCCTCCCTCTATTTTAAGCTCCCCCCCTTTCCATACCTATCTATCTATTTAAGAATATCTCTCCATCTCTATCTCTATATCTGTTAGTCATTAACATAAAATTTCCATGTTTCTCCCTCCCTATCTCTATCTCCATCTCTTCCCCTTTGTCTCATTCTATTCCTCTCTTTGTATATCTCTCTATTACTTGTCCCTATCACCTCATATCCGTCTCTCTTTCCTCTATCTCTATATTCCTATATCTCATTATATCTACCTCTTAGAACTTATTCATTTAATCTCTCCCTCTCCTATATCTATATATCATTATCTCTACCTCGCATCTTATTCACTTTAGATATCTCTCCATTTCATTCTCTCCACTCCCACTCAATCCTATGTCTTACTCCTTTTATCCATATCTTTCTCTACCTCTATCTCTCCTTGTCATTCTGTTTCTTTCTATATCTCTCTCATGTCCTCTTCCTCTTTATCTTTGAGATATATCTCCCTCTCCCCATCTCCTTCTCTCTCTATATATACATGCATATCCCTCTCTCCATTTGTCTCTCTCTCACTACATTGCTCTATGTCTCCCCCTATCTATATTTACATGTATCTCTATCTCTCTTTCTCTTTCGATATTTCCCTATCTATCCATCTTTATCTTTCATTTTCTTTGTATCTACCTATATTGAATTATCTCTGTTATTCCCCCTCTCCTCTCCCCCCTTGTCTAGAATTACTCTCTAGCTTTCTCATCCTATCTATGTCTACCTCTATTGGTCTCTTTATCTTCCCATATTTTTCTCTCTCCTCTCTCCCTCTTATAGCTCTCCTTCTACCACTCTCTCTATATTTGATTATCTCTACTTCTCTCTCTCTCTCTCTCATATTCACTACATCTTTAAAACCATTTCTCTCTTTCTTTATTTATATCTATATATTTCTCTACCTCTATCTCCTTATCTCCCTATTGTCCATATCCCCTACTATCTCTTTATATCTCTCTCTATATATATCTCTCCCTTTATCCCTTTATCCCTTTCTCCCTCTCCTCTCTTTCTCTCAATATCTAGACCTATCTCTCCCCTATCTCTCCTTTCTTTCTTCCTCTCTACCTCACCCTCTCGATCTCTATCTAGATATCAATATTTTCATCTCTCTCTTTCATTCACTTAACTTATACATATCCCTATCACCACTCTCTCTATATTTCTATGCTTATCTTTCTCTACTTTTATCTCTCAACCTTTCCTTTCTTATCTATATTTCCCTATATCTATATCTCTAAATGTTTCTTTATCTCTATCTCTATCCCCCCTCTCTTCATTTATAAATTGAGCTATACTTTCCTCTCTCCCCTCTCTCCCTCCCTCTCACTCCTTTTTCTATATCTTTTTATCCATATCTTTCTCTAATTCTATCTCCTTGTGTCTAATATCCATCTCTTCAATGGTCTTTTTCCTTTTGATCTTTAATAATTAATATTTTCATAGGTTGAAGGAAAGAAAAAAACCTTTTCTCTTTTTCAAAGTGTCATTAATTTTCACTCTAGGATACAATAGTATGGAATGGATTTTTCCTTATTGGGGAAAAGATGGGATAAAATTTTAACAAACACGTATGTTTAGCTAAGACTCCATTAATTTCCTTGTTTTCTTTCTCCTCTCAAGCTTTAATAATTAAAATTTTCTTAGGTTGGAGGAAAGAACAAAACTATCTCTCAATTTTCTTAGGTTGGAGGAAAGAACAAAACCATCTCTCCAATTTTCTTAGGTTGGAGGAAAGAACAAAACCATCTCTCCATTTAGGGTGCAATAGTATGGAATGGTTTTTTCATTTGTGAGGAAAATATGAGATAAGATTTAAAAAAGGTATACTCTTAGCTAAGACTCCATTAATTATTTGCATTTATTTTGGCATGCAAGGATTTCCTACACCTATAAGAGGCCCATGCCTAACTTTTCCCATTTATTTATTAACTTTGATGGCTTCTATATAAGCTTCAACTAAATTTGTAGTAGCAAGAACTCTTATTTGAACAAGAATAAATGTCAAAGGATCTTGCAAGCTTGAATAAAAGTTTTGGAATTAATTATGAAAGGTATTAATAAACTCATGTTCACCTCTTTTGGTCTTGGTGAATCGGTGATATAGTATTGTTGCATCTACAAGTATTTAAAATATGGTAAAAAATGATTCTTGCATCAAGTTCCAACTAGTAATAAAAAATATTATGCAAGTTAATGTACAAATCCTATCTCTTCAAATAAAATTATATGAACTATAAAAAAATACAATAGCCCTACTATTTTAGTTGAACTAGTTCTTGAAATACAAGATCACTTAGATGATTTTTGTGTGTTGTTTAAGAAATGGCATTTATGGTTTGAGAATGTAAGATAGGATTGTTTTTTTGAGAATTTTCATTATCTAGAAAAATCACATCCTCACTAGCATAGATTGAGAAAAAATCAAAGTAATTTGCAAAGAATTTGAGTGCTCCAATCAATTTTTTAAAAATAAAATAAAGGAGAGAAAAGGTCTAGGAATCTAATTTTCTGAAAGATTGCACAAATATACTCAAAGGTTGCAGCTAAACATTACCACCAATTTGTATTTCACCATAATTATTGAAAATTACAAATGAATAGGTGCAAACTTTAAAGAAATCTTTGAAATCATGAAAAATATCATACTATACGCAAACAATAGAACAATGTTATGATATTTCACAATACTGAAAGAATTTGCAAGTCACTTCAGATATGTAGAATAATATATGACTTATTTGACATAAAAATCAGAATTTTACAATTGTACATGAACAAAAATTACGAGTTTAAGTGAGGAAAATACAAAAGAAGTAGACTAATGAAAAATTTTCATTGCTTGTCCTACAATTATCAACAATTAGCAATTCATTTTTATTGGCGAAAGATGCCAACATCGATTACAAATCATTGATTACTATTACATCTCAAAATAGACAATTAAAAGTTAAAATGCTCAAAGATATCCCAAAAGTATCTGCATATTCATTGAAGGCTGACCAAAAAAATCCTCTTTGATGAAAATACACTACAAATACTAGATGAGAGGCTGACAAAAAAAATCCCCTTCAATGAAAATACTGTACAAATATTAGATGAGTGTAGAGGTTCCAGCTAATAGGGTTCCCACACCCTATTAGAGCTCCAATCCAACATTAAAGCTCAAGCCCATAATTTAAGGTTTTCCAATACCACCTATAACACCCCATCACCTGCTAGATCTCTTACCATGCACATACTAAGCGACTTCTCTATCAACGCCATTGTATAGAAAACTACACACTGAAAACCACTATACCCTCAAAATGTTTAACCATCAATTCCCAAAATGGAAGCTAAAAGGAATAAACCAGCCATCGATATTTATCTTACTGTGTGATTCGGCTATGACTATAAATGCTTAAATAGTTAAAGAGAATAGGTGGTCACACTGTGTACGTGATGACCAATTTGTTAAGCTCATGGGAAAACTGTGATTTTGTTCCCTCTTAGTGTATAACATGCTCACTCACCACGCGTGAAGGGATTTTGTGTTAATGGAATGTAAGAATATATTGATTTCATCAAATAACTTAGAAGTAATTAATTATTGTTTATTATTTTGCTTTCAAATGTTTGGTGCAATGTTGTGTTCCAGTTTATTAATTTTCTCTTTACTAAGAATATCAATGATTTTGAGAATTAAAAGGGGTAGAAGAGTTTTGAATTTTTCGAAAGAATTATAAGCTATTTAAAATTGTCTATTTTTAATAAATAATAGAATTAATATAAAAGATGTTTTTATTAAATATTGATTTTTTAAGTGATTTTATGTAATTATTTAATTAAATTAAGTAACAAAAGGGCGTTTTTTTAATTTTTTAACTAAACATAAATAAATGGTTAGAATAAAACTTTAGTTTATAACTTTATACTACTTGTAAGCAATTAAAAGTTCAAATTAGAATAATTATAGATAAACATAATTTAAGAAAGATATAAGACGGAAAAGTGTTTCCTCAATTTACTAGAATATTGTAGATCAATAATGATTGTAGATAGTAAAAAAAATTATTTGTGTTTATAGGTGAAAGTTGCAACTTTCTTGTACTTGTGTTTATTTCATTAATAAATGTTTGTAGCTAAGTAAATTTGTAAAACCCTTTACATATGTTAATGATATTTTATTATCTCTTCTAATTAATTACGTAAGGAGGGGATTAGACTTTACTATTTTCATTCTAATGTAAAAACAATAATATCTAATATGCGCATTAATCCTGTAAAGGTTTAAAATAAATAATCTATTATATATTTGTTAGGCGAATATTTGAAGGGAAGTGCTAAGATTCTAGGCACTCTATGAAAATGAAAGGACCCTCCTTTGCGATACCACTTGTTAAGGTGCATTCTTATTAAATATATATAGAGCCAAAAAATATAATGCTATTTGAAATTGGATTTGTATTAAACATTATTATTGATTGTGATATTGAAAACTTTAAGTGCATGACTTATAGTGAAATTTAATATAGCATTTTACTACCATATGCCATTATTCCATATTTACCACCATTAACAATATAGTGAATTTATCATCACACATGTAGAAAATTATCTTTCTATGTTATTCAATTAGGTTTATCATGGCTCATAACCTTAGTAGATTGTGCTCCCCTTTTAAATTTTTTGAGTTTTTTAGTACATGAGTTCTACATGTTTTCTAAGTTTTAGTAAGAATGTGTCCATAGAGAGTGCTACAATAAATGTTATAATAACAATTTTTAGGGTTTTCAAATGTAAGCAAATGATTTTTGAGTCCCAATCCTTACTATAGATCTAGGTGTGCATAGTGGGCACATGTATTTTCAATTTTTTTGGCTTAGCGGTAAGGTCCTCTTTGAATTCCTTCATTTGTTCTAGTCGCAAGGATCCCTATTTGGTACCACATGGCATACTACAAATATTTTTAGAGGAAATATTAAAAAATTATTCTTAGAATAGTTGAAGTCATACTTTTATACCATGGCATACCTCATTTAATGGCCTACAAGGTCCATAACTATTCTTGGTCATGATTTAGCATGACCTTTTATGTTTGATATCCATGGCTTGGTGAAAGAATATGAATGAAAGTCACTAGAAAAAAATAATTTTGGTGGGGTTATTATTTGTACAATTCAAATTTCTTCCTCACAAATACCTACTGGCATTTAATTCTAGTATCTTGTTTCTCTCTAGCACTTGACATAAGACAACCCATTAGCTAGTGATGGTGTAGTAGTAAATAAAGAAATAATTCACTAGAAAAATCATTAGTACTCATTCTAGAATAATCTCAACCATCTATAGTGACATTGATGTGATTTCCTTTACTGTAATGTTACATCACTTACAATAAACTTAATTTTCCTACTAATTCTAAATTTTGAAGTTCAAATATTTTGGTCAGAGGAACTCATGATTGAGGGATGGGTACTCTACTATAAATTGAGATGTTTTATACAAAGGAGATATTGAGCCTTACGTATAAAAATCTTTCTCACCTTTTTGTGGCTAAATATGAGAAGCTCTATGCATGGGTCCAAAATAAATTATATAGCATTATATATGGTCATCCAATATTATTAAAATAATTAATATAATAAGCGTTATTCCATAATTTTTTTTTCTTCTTTAGTGTTTGAATTCATCTAATACATGGATGTTATATTTCACATTACTTATATTGAAAATTATGCCATAAAGTGAAAAAAAATTCATGACTATAAGACATAATTCATTTGTCATGAGTCTTTTTAAATATATCATTTGCTTCATATATATCTTTTTTATTTTTCCTCCAATAAATCAAAGCTTAGTAAAAATAGATAAGGAGCCAATCTTATAGCTTTAAAGATTAATTTTCATGTCATATCCTACACTTCCAAAATATTTTATGTTGGTGGTCTTGCTTGATTTGTTTGCCTTAAGATGATATTAAAACTATAGCGAATAAAAAATGAAAATAAAAATTGCTTATAATATTATGCCCATAATCTACCCTTCGAAAACATTGACTAAGAATATAAGAGACAATACATATTCAATTAAAATTAAAACTAATTTCTATTAAGATATAGATTGAAAATAATTTCTACTAGGGGATGTAAGAGTTCTGCTAGGGTTTTGTTGTGTCTTCGGTCATCCTTGGCCTTTCTTGCATCATAATATGCCATTAGCACAAGATTTTTCTCTTTTCCTATTTGTACGATGGTATTTACTACAGTTTTCTTGTTTTAATATTCCTTCAAATGGCTCTAACCAAACACTTCTTACTGGTGTTGGTGGTTTGATGACTTTTCTCAATAGATCCTCCTCTGAACAAACGTACATGGAAATTGGTTCTGAAAGTGTTTCACGAAGTAAGTATTTTGACTCCCCAATTGATGTGGTTTTACCTTTTCCTGATTTTGATTCTACATGTCAATGGCTTGAGCAATATACTCTTGTTGGGTACTTTGTTGGGAGGAATCCCCTTGAAAGTGTGCTTAAATAATGGGTCCACAAGGCCTAGGTCCCTCATGTGGTCCATCATGATATGGTCCAAAATTTAACCAAGGGTTTTTTCTTTTCTTCTTTTTGGAGGTCAATCATGTTGAGGCAATCACAAATCATGGTTCCCGGTATGTCCAATCTTCTCTTATGGTTTTCTAGTCATGGAATCGAGACTTCGATATCTTGGATGACACTAAGTTACATGTCTTGGTCTAGATTGGGTTTCTATTTTTTCCTTTTCCTTGTGTGCCCTTTCTGATCCATATTGTGTCCTCTCTAAGGAAGGTCATTTGTATTGAGCCAGATAGGTTTTTCCAAGCCCAAACATTGAAATGGGCCTGTCTTGAGGTGGAAATTTCAAAGGATTTGAAGGAGTCCATTGATATTCAAATTGGAACTCTACGACATACCCAAAAATTCACTTATTTCAATATATCGAACACATGTTATAGATGTTAGTCCATAGACTAGAAGATTAAGGACTACCCTTTGGCAGTTGCTTGTACTCAAAATTCTCTACCATGGGAGTCTAAAAAGCCTAGTTAGGAAGATAATTCTACTACCAAATCTGAGGAGAAATAGATAATGGTTAGAAACTGAAAAAACAATTCTAGTGGCTCTGGGATGATTTCCAAAGTCCCTATACCAGCTAGTGATACTTTGCATAAGTATGTTGGTCTTGAAGTGCTTTGTCTCCAAGAAGTTAAAATCACTAGTTTTTTTATCACGTCGGCTAGTTGTTCTATTTGGCTAGCGAGTAAAATGTTTGGTATTGATCATGAGGTTGGACGTGGCAGATTTTTCACCCTTTTATCGCCATGGTGGCATGTTTGCTTTGTTGACCATGTGTCTAACCCCACAAATCAACTTGTCTGGATTCTCCCTGACAATGGTAATCATTCATTTGGGATTATTAATGTGTATGCTTCTAATGATGCTATGGAACACTCTCTGCTTTATTGTTGGATTGTTGATTCATTGCCAATTTCTATGTATATTTTGTGTGGGGATTTAAATATGGTGGAGATGGTGTATGATAAAGATGTTATTTTTCCATTCAAGTGGGTAGCTAGAAAATGAGAGGCATGGTTTTACATGTGCAATAAATTGGGGCTTTTTGATCCCAATATTGGCCACCATCATTCTTATTCCCTCTAGCAAACTTGGTGTAATTACCAGACTAACTCTGACAAGATATTTAAGTGCCTTGATTGTGCCATGATCTTAGCTCATTTTTTTTCTCTTTTGACAGATCTTCGATCTAAGTTAAGCTGTTAGTGGATGTGATTTTTGTTTGGATCATTTCCCGATCTATTTTGGCATTGAATGGGAGACAAGACTGCCTCATGCCTACAAGACTTTGTTCTTTTTTAACATTTATGTGCTCCATCGTCAACCCACACTAGCCCACATTCATAGGTTTTGGAATTTGGAGTATAGGTTCCCTCATAATACATGCATGGTTAATTGGTGGAATGATGTTATTACTCACACAAAAATATTTCTCTACATTTATGGGTGCTAGCTAGCCATTTTCCATCATTGGTCTTATGAGACTACCACATCTGACCTGCGTTCAGCCATTGAGGCTCTAGTAGGAAAATAAGTAGGTGTCTATTTGACCACCCTAACCATAATAAAATGATAATATTTTTTCATATTATTTTATATACAAGTAGAGGACTCATGTCCGGATGTGATGCATAATTTTTTGTAATTTTTTTGCATGTAAATAATTAATTATGAATTTTTTATTACAACTTTTAAAAAATATAAAAACTTGTATGTCTGACCCCCTTGACATGGTCAAAACTTCATGAAATTTAAATTTTCTTTTTTTAATCCTATAGTATATGAAACATATAATGTGACACATGTTTCGGATTCAAAAAATGTGACACTGTTTGAAAGTTATAGATGTTTTTCAATTAGTCTATTGATCAGGACTTTAGTCATAATTCTAATAGAAAATGAATAATAATTATTTATTAAATTAAAATTGAAGCATAATTTATATTAGTGGAAAGTATAGAATATCCTTAAAAAACCATTTTGTTTCATCGATTTTGGGTAAAAAAAAAGTCATCGGCCACATACCCTACAAATACCCATAATATTGCCACTTTTTGGCCCATCATGATCCTGCACATACCCTTTTCATTCTTGCCATGTTGAAAGCCTTTGGGTTTGTGCCTTACTTCATTCAGGTTGTCCAAATGCTTTTTTTAGACGCCTCTTCTTGCATCACCATTAATGGCCACCAATCTCTTTCCTTTGGCTTATTCCACTCCATCTGGAAAGGATGTTCGCTTTCCCTCTCTCTTTATGTGCTTCCTGCTGAAGGGTTTGGCTATCTGCTTGCCAATACGGTTTCTCAGCAATGTGTTAGAGGCATTCCCTTGCCTAACTCCTAAGCTCAACTTGTTGATGGATTTTTTTTGATGACTCATTCCTTACCCTTTTGGAGGATGAAAATAACATTAAGGAATCTCTTGAATGCCTTAACATGTTTTATCTTGCATCTAGTTATTCCATTCAATGGTATAAAACACTATGCTATAGGCAATATTTTTTTCCCACTCCTCACTTTTTTCAATAGTATGGTTGGAAATGGGTTCGACTAGGGGAAATATTTTGATTTCTTGGCATTCCCTTTTCCTTTCAAGCTTCCCCAACAAAGTTGTGGCATGCTATTCTCTATAGGAATGAGCAAAATTTGGCCTACTAGATTACCAAGCCTCTCTCTCTGCCATGTAAATTCCAAGTGTACTCTAAGATCTTGGTTACTAAACACATTTATTACTCCTATTGCTAGGATCCTTTGAAATCTGCCTATGCCAAGCTTTAAAAGTTGTTACAAAACTTTCTTTGGGCCTTTGTTGAGACCCATAGAGGGTTTCACTACATTGCTTGGGAGTTTTTCTACCTACCTAGAGACTTTGGAAGGATCATTGTACTCTGCACTCAACAAAAAGGGACTACCTTGAGTGTAAAATGTATAATTAGAGCCCTTACTAGAGATGAAGCCTGGAAATTTCTCCTAAGGCATTGTATTTAGTTTGGATTTCCTATTCACATATTATCCTAGAAGAGGATTGGCTTTCAAATGGTTTTGGTTGGATCTAGTTTCCAAGATGGGATTTCACTCAATCAACAGAATGTTTTGTGGTCACCCCTCTTTGCCAGTTATGGTTAGCCATTGGCCAAATCACCTTGGCTTAAGGCTCTAAGATTCCAAAAGAAAGGTATTCAGGCCTTGCAAAATGTGTTTCAAAGACCCACAATGTGCATTATACCATGGGAAGAATTTTGTGTTCTCTACAGTCTTCAAAACTAGGACTATGATACTTATGATGGTCTGGTGAATGCTATTCCTATAGATATGCTTCATAAGGTGAGAATTCATGGGTCCAAACCTTGGTGGAAGGACTGGAAGTGGTACCCAAACACCACTTTCATGAATTATAGGCCTAGGCATGGTTATATGTGGCTTTCGCCACACTTTTCAATGATTGAAAGCATGAACCAAAGGTGGCATCTTTAGTTTTCTACTCATGTGTGGCAAAAAATATTTGTTGTCACTTGCTCTACAAGTGTTGAGCCTCAATTGGCCCACTTTTCTTGGTGCATTCCTTTCAAAGGCTTACCAGTGGGGTCTTGGCTTGTTCACTTGGGGGTTCAAGACCCATGGTGCTCATTTTGTAGGCAAGTTGATTCTTTTAAGCATCTCTTCTAGTTTTGTACCAGAGCTCAGTAATTTTGGAATTAGATTCATCACTTATTTTGGCCTTTCATATCAGAGCCATTCTCCTAGCATATGGTTTTGTTGGGGGATTTTCCTAGGCTTCCTACTAAATACACCCAGATTTGGCACACTTTCAAGGTGGAAATCTTCTTCAATATCTAAAAAAGATAGAAATCCCTACATATTTTCTCATAGCTAAATGGATAAAAATGCTTCTTTGTATTCTAAAGACATCATTTTCTCTAATGTGCTTTTATAGATTCAAGTTCAAGCCAATAAAGTTGCACTTGAGGTGTCTCACCTTCAAGTGCTTCTGGATCACTGGGGCAATGCCCTGTGTACTATGGCTTGGGTGTTGTCTTCGCCCAGTTCCTCCTATGACTGGTCATCCTCTCGATGTCGGTGGTAGAGTGGCTCTATTTTCCCCTACTCCTAGCCTCCTCCTTGGCATGGCTCCCACCCTCCTTGGTGGTCTCATTCTCCTCATCTACAAGCTGACCTAGGGTGGTCCTATGGAGGAGTGGCAGGGAGTAGTGGTGGCAGTTCTAGGTGGTCCTCTAAAAATGTTCTTGGTAGTAGCTATGGTTGGCCAAACACTAGAAAAAATTTTCTACATCTGGAGCTTGTAATCTTGCTTCGATGCGAGGGAATTGAAGATAAATTAAAAAAATATTACAATGTTTGGGGTACTCCTCATGCTGCTCTAGACCCCACTGATGCATAAGGGAAAAATTGGATGAAAGAGACCCTATTGGATCTAATGGTACTACTTTAGCCACTTAATGGCTTTTTCTTGTTTATGTTTGTAATCATGGACATTTGGGTTAGGCCCAAGTGACTAGTTGTTTTTGGTTTTCTGGGTGCTACCCATGTGACTCTCATGGTGTTCCTTCTTACTAGCCATCCTTTTTTTGTGAATATGTGTCTTTATCTTTATATTTAATATAGATAGCTTTCTATTCATCAAAAAAAAAATTCTACTAAAGTATTAATTTCTAGATTATTTTTTCTTAACTTCTTATTGCATTAAAAATTGAATATAATAGAAAAATATTTATTGAAATAAAATTAATAATCTAATTACACGTACCATTTTTACCATCCCCTAATGTCTATAAGCTTATTTATATTGAAAAGACAACAATTTTCACCAATTAAATGTGTAAATGATGATGGTAGTTTATAGATGAGACATTCCATGTTGAATGAGGGGAGTTCTTAAGTGCTTAAATATTCCATTCTCTTCCTTGTTGCAGTCTTACACAAAAAATACCATTTGAGGAAATAATGACTCAAAATCTTGTAAAAACTATATTTAATTGTGTCTCCATTGAATAACATTGATAGAGTTCTTCTCTCTAAATAATTTATAGTACACTAGAAGAAACTCTAGTGAACACCTGGGTATGTGCATGATCATCATGGAAAAAATAGGCCCTTAAGTGGCAAAAAATTCAAAAAAATCATTGTTAGAAACTTGACGAGAAATTTGAATACCAAGCATTCATATTATTTCAAAATATGTAAGAATAGGAATCTGTAGAAAATTGAATGTAGTTTCTAAACTACTAGGTTTATTTAAAATACCAAAATCTATTTGGTGAAAATTTGAAATTTCAATGCAATAGTAATTTCTAAATTTCAGTGAAAAAATAAGAAGTAGGTGTTTGTTCACAATCTCTAACCATAATAAAATGATAATATTTTTATAATATTTTATATATAAGTAGAGGACTCCATGTCTGGATGTGATGCATATTTTTGTAATTTTTTTCCAAGTAAATAATTAATTATGAATTTTTTATTACAACTTTAAAAAAATATAAAAATCATATGTCTGACCACCTTAACTTGGTCAAAACTTCATGAAATTCATTTTTTTTTTTCATCCTATAGTATGCAAAGCATAGAATGTGACATATGTTTCAGATTCAAAAAATGTGATACCATTTGAAAGTTATAGATGCTTTTCAATCAACCCATTGATTAGGACTTTAGTTGTAATTCTAATAGAAAATGAATAATAATTATTTATTAAATTCAAATTAAAGCATAATTTATATTGGTGGAAAGCTGAGAATCTCCTCTAAAAACCCTTTTCGTCTCATCAATTTTGGGTAAAAAAAAAGTCGTTAGCCACATACCCTACAAATACCCATAATATTGCCACTTTTTGGCCCATCATGATCCTGCATATACCCATCTACACCATAAATTTTACACTTTCCACTAATTTCTTCCCAAGTAAACCTCTCAAGCACTTCCCCATTAAAGAATATTCAATCAAGGGATATATTCCATGCCACCAAAAGGGATAAAAGATTACAACATATTGAATCTATTGAGAAATTGCAATAAGAAATGAGTATATTGTAAAACACAATACAACAAATACAAAGAGATACATCCCTTTAGTTACTACAACAACTTAAACAATTGGTGGACAACCTAAAAGTTGATCTACTAACATAGAAAGAAAAAGATAACGTAGGAAGTTCAAGAGGAAATCATAAAAAATAAAATATAGGACACATAGGTGTGTTGTAGCCCACTCACAATTGGAGACCTACAAATAAAGAACACATAAGGGAAGATAG
>VDFB02070909.1:0-25809 GCA_007258455.2 Sequoia sempervirens | reverse complement strand
ACAACTTCAAGAAAGATTAGAGGAAAAATTGAATTGGCAAGAAAAGTAAACATGACAAGCCCAAATGGAGAAGAGACAAGACAACAATAGAGTATTGAGAGAGAATAAAGACACCACAAAGGAATAAAAATTGTGGAGAGAATGAGAATTTAGCATGCCAATGAGGGTGTTGTTGAGCACGCCAAAGGGGGTGCTTCTAAGGAAAAGTGAGAGGAAGATAGAAAAGATGAATGGAAAACTTTGGAAAGGTCAGAATTATGTTGGGAAAAAGGACAACTCATAACTAGTATAAAGAAGAATATTAATGATAATGGGGAATTTAGAAGATTTTTATTAGGGTCTTGCAACAATACAAATAATCCTTTATTACTACAACCTTCTAATAATCCAACAACAAGACCAGACCTATCAAACCTAACTATTAACCTAGATGATAGATTTATGGAATTTTTGAAAACTCTAGAGAAGACTCCATCAATTGAAGCAAAATATTTAGAAGAATTAGTTAATAGAAGAATAAGGAAATTAAAAGAAAACATAAGGAAAAGTAAAGAGAATAGATTAAATTTGGGTAAAGAGTTATGTTTACAAACAAATAAAATGAAAATGAAAAATAATAAAGTGAAAATATATCTTGAAGAGTTACAAGACCAAGATCCATCCCCTCAGCTGTATAAAAGTCAAAGAATTTTGAAAGAAGGGATACTGCAAGGAAAGGAAACAAGAAAGGAAGAACGAAAAGAAGTAGAGTAGGTAGATATACTTGGAAAAGAATAATTTTATGTAAAAATAGCAAGAGACAAGGGTAGAGAACATAAACCCTATATGGTGAGAAAAGTTAATAAAGAGAAAGAAGCAAAGCCTAGAACACAAATATGAAAATTTGAAAGCAAAAGTAGTAAAAATAATATGGAATGGATATTTTAGAAGCAAAGAGAGGTTATTGTAGAGGGACCCTACATGACCCTTTACATTTAGATGATACACTTGTAAGTGCTACCATCTCCAAGAAACAACCCATCAAATTTTGACTCTTTTTGGTACTTAGGGATCTTAAGAGAAAGATTTGTTATAATGTAGTCTAGAATGATTGAGAAAGTTGGGTTACAAAATAGGACCTTTCCTAGCATAAACTTGCCCACTTGGATGTGTTGGAACTATTGATTTTTGTCCATGACACACTAAATGAAAAGTATGGCTCTTGAAATGTATTATTGATGTTTTATGACAACATTTGAAAATTATCACCACGGTTGATTGGATTGGAGATTTAGAAAATTGAGAGAGTTTATTGTGGATGAAACTTATGTTACCTTGAAGGTTTAGATAGAATATTTTTAGGTGCCATGGATTATGAGAAATATCATATATAGTTTGGTATTTTTTCTTACTTAGGTCTCTTAAGAGACTACAATAGAATAGTGCATCTTGAAATAGTCAAGTGTCTTTAGGAAAAAATATAGGCATTCCCTAGAATTCGCCCGCCCACCCAAATATGTTGGAACTATCTATTTTTTCTATAATACATTAAATGTTAAGTACATGATAGTTGATTTTTTTTACTAACTAGATGTCCATGATTGTTGTGTCTTATTTTGATGGATCCAATGGTTTCTCCCTAGTGAATTAACCTTCCCAAATGCTTTCATCATAATTGTGTTTTTCCTTTTGAATCATATTAAACATTCCTAAATGAGTTAAAGTAAAAAAAGAAGTGTACTATTTGGCTATCATATGATTAATTTTGAAAAAGAATGTTATCTTCTCTCTATGTAATATTTTTTATCATATGATTAATTTTGAGAAAGAATTGTTTTAGTTTTTTTAGAAGGAATGAAGGTTAAGTAGAAGTATGTGCCTACTAACTTTAATTATCACGCTAACTAAATAAATGTATGTATTATTTACATATTGCAATTAGTATATTAGATATCCTCTTTTGTGCTTCCTAATTATTAGCATGTTCAATGTTCAAATGTCATATTCCTTCATTCTTCCTTTAATATAGTTCCTTAATGAAGCACACATGTGGGGAATGTGACTCTTTTTTAATGTTTTATTTGTTGCATCACTTTCCTCTTAGAATTATGTCACATGTGTACTTTATGCATCAAGAGTTAAGCCACCATCCATAGAGGTTATGTGTGTCATTTTTTCTTCTATGTTTTACAATGAATTATAAGTTATCTTGTGCTTGTCTAAATTATATTTTATTAATATCAATAAATAGAGCAAGAGAGGAGACACAAACAGGTTATACCACCCCCTTGAATAGTTATAGATTACCATGGAAATATCAATTTACAAGCACTATGTTCATGAAATAACCCTCCTACAAGTCACAAAGTGTATCATGTCCCCTTATAGACTATACTTGCATCACTTGCTATCCTATAACAACTTAAGACACATGTGCAGCCAGAAAATTATCTTAGTGACCAATAAGAAATATATCACATAATCATGTATAAATAACAGTCAACGTTGAGGCTCTTGGAGGGATGTTTCATTATTCATTGAATAAAGATGTTTCTTAATAAAAATTATCTATTACCTCCACCAATGATAATTCTAGTCTCTCTCAGAATGGCGCATCATGTTATAGAACATAATATAGTATTAAGATAGCTTGTTGCAACTTTCAAAGGAAAATCCTTGGATTGGTACCAAATTATATTAGTTCATGAGGTTAAATCAACCTTGTACTAGTTGGTCATTAGTGCAGGAACTCAAAAACATGACCATAAGAATATTATTATGGGATATCCTTTATATATTAGAGAAAAATAATCTACTCCAATAATCCTTGAAAATGCTAAAGGATCCAATCATGGTGCCTTAAAGAAAATTGAGCATAGAGAAAAGATAACATAATATAAATAAGTCATCCTCATTTATTAACCCACCATTCTTCCAAGCTTTGGAATGGTGTGTGTCTTGTGTCTCTAATTCATTACTATAAGATGGTTTCTTGTGTCTTCCAAGAACAAACATGTCCATTTCATACACCTAGAATAAGTTTTTTCGAAATTCCAAAAATTAAAAGTGTCATTGAAACTAAAGAAGTGTCTTTATAGTGCCCATCAAGGTAAGGTCCTTGGTCATACATTATATTTTAGAGTGAAAATATTAAGTGAAGAGGCTATTTTTTTATCCCAATGAATGAGAATGTTCCCATGTTTCACCCCAATTAAGCTAGTTTATTTTAATAACTAGTCAATAAGTAATAGAGTACCATTACTTTTATTTTGTAGTATTTCAATAAGTTGGAAACATATTTCATGGAGATGATTTTAATTCATGATAACTCTATAGATATCAAAGCTAGATATTGTAATCCATGTTGTCGACTCAATGCCCCATACTTTATGAAATAATAGCATAAAAATTAATCAAACCTAATGTACAATCACACGAGTAAAATTTATTAGATTTTTATGTACACAAATTATACAAAACCTTCCCACAATCATATAATATATTATTTATGCACTCATTAGATCATTTACCATAGATTTCTCACTTGAAGCTTTCGATGTTCTTAGCCCAAGAATATTCATAATGGGCCTAAATTTTAGATTTCTTGTCATTTCAACAAATAGTTGACATCTTCCAATTTTATTTAATTTCTCAAAAAAAAATCTCCATATCTTATTAGTGTATCTTCGACAAGTATTCTTTGGAATATTATCAACCATTGGTTTCAAAATATGACTACTTTAAGATGGTTTATTGTGTCTTTCAAGAATAAACATGTCTATTTCATACACCCAGAATACATTTTTTTTAAGTTCCAAGAATTCAAAGTGTCATTAAAACTAAAGAAGCATCTTTATAGTGCCCATCAAGAGAAGGTCCTTGGTCATGCATTCTATTTTGGAGTGAAATTATTAAGTGAAGAGGCTAATTTTTTATCCCAATGAATGGGCATGTTCTTATGTTTTACCCCAATTAAGCTAGTTTATTTTAATAATTATTCAATAGCTAATAGAGTACCATTACTTTTATTTTGTAGTATTTTCAATTTAAGTTAGAAAAGTATTTCAAGGAGATGATTTTTAATCCATGAGTACTCTATAGATATCAAAGCTACATTGTAATCCATGTTGTTGACTCAATGCCCTATACTTTATGAAATAATAACAAACAAATTAATCAAACCTAATGTACAATCAAACGAGTGAAATTTATTAAATTTTCATGTACAAAAATTATACAAAACCTTTCCACAATCATATAATAAATTATTTATGCACTCATTTGATTATTTATCATAGATTTCTCAATTGAATCATCTGACGTTCTTAGCCCAAGAATATTCATAATGGGCCTAAATTTTAGATTTCTCATCATTTCAAACAATAGTTGACATCTTCAAATTTCATTTAATTTCTCAAAAAAAATCTCCATATATTATTAGTGTATCTTCGAAAAGTATTCTTTGGAATCTTACTAGCCATTGGTTTCAAAATATTCTTATCAATATCAATAAAAAACTTAGGCTTTCTATGCAAAACTCTAGGAGGTGTTCTCAAAGGTAAAGTTGGATCAACATTATGAATTCCATAAATATTTAAATGAGATGGGATATATTGCATACCTTCAACCAAAGATAAACAAATGTATACCTTAAAATTGAGATGGAAAAGATGGTGTACCTTCATTTTGACATGTAGTAGATGGTATGCCTCCAACTTGACATGTGATAGATGGCATGTCTCCAACTTTGAGATTCAAATTTCCCATTGCATATGGAGGTTTTTAATTCATTTTCTTTGTGCCACTAGTTCTATATATCTCTTACATAGAGTGGATGATTAATGTTCCTCTTCAATTGGAATGTCTTCTTCTATGGTGTTCAATTTCCTACTTTCATGGAGTTGTCTCATTCCTTCTCTTTTCTTTACATTCTTAACTTTTTTCTCATCAAATTTTAGAATCTTTGGTTGTTCCCTCAACATGATAAATAATTCTATATGTATCATGAATAAGACATAAATATTAGTTCCATCATGGTACTAAAGAGTAAAAAAGTCTCATATACAAATCCGAAAATAAGCATAAAATTATGATTATCATAACTTCATTAGAATGTTCATAGGTTCATTAGGATGGTCATAAATTCATTAGGATAGTCATAGGTTCCTTAGGATGATCATAGATTCATTAGGTCTGTCATAGATTCATTAGGATGATCATAGGTTCATTAGGACTATCATAACTTCATTAGGACGATCATAGGTTCATTAGGATAGTCATAACTTCATTAGGATGTTCATAGGTTCATTAAGGCAATCATAAATTCATTAGGATAGTCATATGTTGACAATAGATTCTTATAAATAAAGTGACTAGTAATGAAGATCTATGTGGCTAGAAAGGGGTAACACATTAGACTAGTTTTCACATGACTATATAGTATTCTTTAGTTTATTTAATGTGAGAGATTCATGTGAACATAAATATTACATTTCATTACAATTACAAAACAAGAATAAGAAGCATAACAAATACTCCATAATATTTAACCTTCTAACTACATGTCAATGGTGATTCTTAATGATTGGCATCATGTTCCCCATGCTTAAGTTTTCTACATACATAACTATTAAACTATAAAGGTATTTACATAAATTTATGTCAATTAATAAATGATAGCTCACAAGAGGATAAATATATGAGGGTTCTTGATGATAAAGAGTTGCATGAGGTCATGTGTGATGGAACATGATTACACAATGTGTGAAGTCATGATAAGTTAAAAATTTTAGGTCCTTGTGTAAGAAAATAAAGGTATATAGAGGTTTGCACATGATAGCATTTGAAAATATGTAGTTTCTTACATAGGCTGCAAAGAGTTGTTGAAACTTGTACAATAGTATGTGTAACAATGTAAGTTCTTGCACACAATACAAAGGACTATTGAAGCTTGTATGGTGATGTGAAATGATGTCCTCCTAGTCATTTTCCACCTCAATGTATTCTATTTGAGCATAGTAGAAAGTTGAGTCTAATGAATTGTTCACGTACCAACCCACTACAACAAATCTCTATGATTAGCTCCCTTTTTTGCCCCATTTTTTAACTCCCACCCACTATTTTAATGTATTTTTCTCCAATTTTTTGAAAATTTTGGTACTATTTATTGGGATGGCTTTATTTTTGGCATTTTTTGTGCCAACCAAAACAAGTAGACACTAAATTAGGTGCAAATTAGCACCTACAGTAGTGGCGAAATTAGAGCCAATATTAGCACCTACATTAACACCTAGAGTAGTGCCTAGATTAACGCCTAAATTAGCACCCAGATTAGCGCCTACATTAGCACCCATATTAGCACCTAATGTAACACCCAATCTAGCACCTACTTTAGAACCTATTTTAGTGCCTAATTTGGCACCTTATTTAGTGCCTAATTTTTCTGATCTAGTAGGGATTAAGGGTGTTAGAACAAAAAATCCTTCCCCAATATTCATTAGCCTCCAATTGCTTGCCTACATTTCACTTGCATAAAAGATCTACTGCCTTTGATTTTTCATTGTATTTAACATGAAATGCAACAACTTGTGGGACAAGATCCATAATATCATCAACATTCCCTTTGTATATACCTATTTATTCCTCCAGATAATCATAAACAAAGTGAATTTTTCCTTTACCACAATAATTTTTACAGATTAAGGGTTGAGGGTTGAGGGATTAAGGGTTGAGGGTTTAGAATTGAGGGTTGAGGGTAGTTTAATGTATATATAGGGTAGACTAGGGATGTAGAGGGTAGAGGGTGTAAGGGTCAGAGGGCTTCAGGGGGTTTGGGCGTTGAGGGTAGAGGGTTGAGGGTATATGGTCTGGCTGATTAGGCTGAGGGTCCAATGTATAGGTAGAGGGTATATGGGTTGAGGGATTAGGGGGCTTAAGGATCAGAGGGTTGAGGGTAGAGGGCAGAGGCTGGAGAGCTCTAAGGGTTGAGGGATTAAATTTTGCTGAGGCTGAGGGATTAGGGTGCAGAGAATTTTACTTGGGTTTAAGGGTTTAAGGCTGAGGATTAGGGTCGAGGGTCGAGGGTATTGGGCTGAGGGTAGAGGGTAGGAGGGTCTTATTTTCACGGTTTAGGGTTTATGGTATTGGGTTGAGGGTATAGGGTTGAGGGTTTAGGGTATATATAGCTAGGTTTGTGGATATATGGTTGAAGGATTAGAGTTGAAGTTCCATTAATGTAGAGGGTAAAGAGTATAGCAGTTAAGGGTTAAGGGTTTAAGGGTTGAGGGTTGAGGTCAGATTAAGGGTTGAGGGTTGAGAATTGAGGGTTGAGGGTTTAATGTATAGGTGAGGCAGAGGGTAGAGGGTAGAGGGTAGAGGCAGAGGGTATGGTTTAGGGATTAGGTTGAGGAATTAAGGGTGTTAGGAACAAAAAATCCTTCCCAATATTCATTGGCCTTCAATTTCTTGCCTACATTTCTACTTGCACTGCAAGATCCAACAACCCTCAACTCTCAAACCCTAATCCCTCAACCCTCAACCCCAACCCAAACCCCAAACCCCTCAACCAACCCCCTACCCTGCTACCCTATACATTGGACCTCAGCCATAATCCTTCAACCATATAAATTCTCAAACTCTACTCCTCAAATCTTGGTTGAGTAGGACATAATAATCCTGTACTGCTCCTTCTAGAGAAGGAATCCTTTGAATAATAACTCAGTGATAAAGAATTTGTCATATCATTCAAGCCAACAACCCTGCAGCCTTAATAACCCATGGATGTATCAGATTCTGCAAGAATATAGAGAAAGCAAAAAACAAAATTTATAAATTAGGATAAGGTGCTATTCTCATTCATGGGTTATTCCTCAATTCTTCAATGGCTTATCCGCCCGCTATTATGACCATAGGTTATTTTTCCCTTGGGTTATCATGACGAGGGTTATTGTGTCTAGGGTTATTGTGGCCAGGTTATTATGTCCCACACTCTAAACGCTTCTACCCTTAAACCCTAAACCCTTAAACCCTAAACCCTTAAACCTTCTACCCTCTACCCTCAATCCTAATCCCTCAACCCTAGTATACCCTCAACCAAATACCCTAAACCATCAACCCTGTACAATCTTCAACCCTAATCAATTGCCTATTAGCAAGTGCATCCACCAAGATGTTAGCTTCCCTATAGCAATTGATCATAATTTTAAAGAAAGAAAAATTATGAAGAAGAGACAATATATGTCCCAACAAATAATTCAAGTGCTAGTTTTCAGAAGCCTTCCTTGATAGGGAATTAACCACCATTGACGAATCACCTCAATGAGGATATGAAATTTTTTATTCTTCAAAGCCATGTCTATTGTAAATATACTTCTATTGTGGCACTAAGCTAACAATGTCAAAATTTCTAGGTGGGTAGGTTACTACTATTGGATGTGTCTTTTCACTGCCCAAGTGTCTTAATCCTTCCAAGCTACATCATACTAACAATGTCCCTTAAGAGAGATAAGACCAAAAAAATTCTGAAGTGATATTTTTGAATTTCTAGCCTCACATAGGCTCCCTTATCATTGTACATGTGTATACAAGCATTATTCAAACACTAAAATAATCAAAGGATTTTACTAGCTATAAGATGGATATACATTGAAATAGAAAATAGTTAAATTGAGAGAAAAAGAGAGATGAATCCTTAAATGTATAGGTGCTATCAAAGAATCATATATATTTTTATCACTATCAACAATAAAAATAATATTAAGTTTGTAGTTAGTGTTGAAACCATTTTAAAAATTTATTGTCACTCCTAACAAGTAATATTAAGCCTTATTATTCAAACCACTCAAATAATTTAAACCATTTAAGCCTTGAATACATGCAATATATATATATATATCTCAATAAGGCCATGAAGGTATACATAATGTCTTGAAAATGTCATATAGTGTTATAAGGTCTACAATGTCATATATGCATTTGATGAATGTCTAAATAAATTCATATAGGAATACAATTGTACACATTGGTAAAATATAAATACATACACATAAATCCATATAGGTATATACAATGATATACATTAGAATAAAAATCTACATCTACATTTCATGAAGGCATACAATAAATGTGAAAATATATGTAATTATGGAGTGTCATTAAATGATCAATGACTCTTTCTTTGTTAAGAATATGGAGAATCAATATCATAATTGGTAGCTCTCCTTTTCCAATTAATAGACTTCCTAGGCTCAATAATTTTTTTAGCTTCACCTATTAATGCAATTAAACCATATATACAATAGTATAGAAATCTTGAATAAAATGAAATAAGTAAATAATCACTTGCCATAAATTAATGATCCTCTGCTTCTCTTCATTTACCTAGATGGGCTAGGTTCACAAAGTGGAGTTTCCTCCTCTTATGGAAATAATGAAGAAACAAATCAAACTAAAAATAAATATCATTTATTTACACTAAGTGGTGTTAGATAAAATAAAAATTACATAATGTTATTTATATTACTAGCTCATACCAATGTGAGAGCCTTAGGAGATAAAATTTCCATTGCAATTCCCATATCCTAGAAGAGTATGTATTTCCATTGCAATTCCCATATCCTAGAAGAGTATGTGTTGATGTCATTAACTAAAAATAGGAACAACATTATTTGACCAAAATATTCATAACATTATTTACATACATAATGATTAAAATTAATAAAACTTATCCTTTAATGAAATTTGATAACTAAGTACCACTAATGTTTCATAATATTAAAGGTCCTGTTGGAGCCAAAAATCCACCTTGGTTATTTTTCATACTTCCATTTTCACCCATCTTCCCACACTCACCATATGTCCCACCTCCATTTCATAATGGCTGACACTAATATGAACTACCAAATAAGGCCCTTTGTCATAACACTAAAGTGAATTCCCTGTCTGAAGTGTTCCCATAGCAACACATGGCATGTCGCCAAGACAATGCTATATCGAAGAGAGTCTCACCATAGTCTCTTCAATGCTAACAAAAAGGGTTGTTGTGAAATGTAGATGAGACTCCCGAATGTCTAAGAGACATTCAAATGTCTTCTCACCAGCCTAAAGAATGATATGTCTAAGATACTTAGACATGTCGAGGAGGAAATCTAACATGTCTCATTGACAAATTATATGGAGCATTCAACATTTAGGAAACAAAAAGACGTCTCTCAGACATCGAGAGATTATCATAAAATAAATGATAGGTCACTGATAAAACAACACAAAAAAATGGCATTGTCGAAAAGACATCGACATATTGAGGAGAGAAGTAAGACATTCTCTTCGACATTCAAGGAGAAAAATATTGGTGAGACATAGAGATATTGAACAAATAGTGGACAAGGTCTCATTGACATCCTAACAAGGATATGTTGAAGAGACACTAGAGTGTCGAGCAAACAATATCAAAAGTCTCCCCGACATCCTAGCACAAGTGTAAACACATGTTATCGATGAGACTAAGATACATCATATAGAGGTGACCACGGGTCTCCTCAACATGACAAAGTCACATAGAGATCATCAACAAGTAATATTTCCAAAGGAAGAGATAAGGATATGTCGAAGAGACATAGGATTTTCGGCAAGAGATATCCACCAATATCATCGAAAAAAGGGGGACCATAAGGGAAGAAACTAAAATGTAAATATCAAAGAGACCCTACAACATCGAAGAGAGAAATATAAATGTCTCTTAGATGCTTCTCAAAAGATGGTCAAGGATATATCGAAGAGAGATTTAGATGTTGTGATTAAAGTCTCTTCGATAAAATGTGAAATAGTTATCAGCGGATTGATTTGACTTATGAATTCATCAAAGAGACAATAACTATTAATGTGCAAGTTGATAGGAATGGTGGAATGAGCACCATGTATGAACAAAAGTTGGCTCGAGTGTGTTGAATTTCAATAAATACAGCCTTTAAGGAATCAAAATTCACTGCGGTCCAAGAAGGAAAAGATGCATGAAAAAAATTAAGGTTTTGGCTTTGTAAATCTGTACTGATTAGGTGTGTGAGAAGACCTTTCTGTGGAGGAGGCTCGATCCTCCTCCACACTTGGAAATAATTCCTATTATGGCTATTCATTCCTAGCCATGGGCGGGTTGATTCCTTATCTGGTTGAGATAGTGTGGGACATGGTCTTCGTGTCGACGACCTTTCATGGTGTGGCTACATGTGTGGAATTTTTGTAGGAAACAGAAGTGATGACTCGTGATACAGACCCGCCAGGAGATTCTTTTAAAGATACCGCTACCCAATCAGCCAACAATGTCTTTGTGAAATCCTTTTGTGACATTATTGCTGGTGAGTGTGAGAAGTTGTGGAAGGATCCAAAATTCTCACTTGGTGGGTGTGTCATCTCGATGCAAGATGGAGAAGGAGAGAAAGGTAAGCATCCCTCTTCTCAACCCTTGAGGGTTGTCTTGATTCCTAATGCTTCTCTAGGTGAAGTGATTTCAGAAGAATATTCTACACTGGTAAAAACCACAATCTTCTTTGTGGCCGTTGACCCTTCTAGGGTTCCAGTGAAGAAATATATGGAAGAATGGTTTCAAAATGTGTGGGAGAAAAAATTGGGGTTACATTTTTATTATTGTAGAATGATTCAAAAGGGTTTATATGTGATTTTCTTTAATAATCATGTTTCTCAAGTTGAAGCCATCAAAAAACAATTCTAGAATGTGGGCACGGTTGTTTTTCGGGCCCTGGCTTGGAATTCGGAGGTTGTTGAAGATGAGGTTTTGGCTCTCTCCATCCATAGATGGTTAATAATTAGACGCGTCCCTCCTCAGTTGTGGAAATTTGTTCTGATTCTTCTAGAGCCATACATGGATGTTCAAAAAATTGATGATACTAAGTTGCCATTTCTGCACTCTGATGCAAGGGTTTTGATTTCCCTATCTCTAGGCAAGGAATTGTCGGGAGTTCTTGAGATCCATTTAAAAAATGGTATAATATGATATGAAATTGAAACCCTAGGAGGGTTAAACGCATGCTATCTTTGTAGACGCGAAGGACACATTAGATATAATTGTTCATTAATAAGAAATATAATTAATAGCAAACCAGCCTCTGGTGGAATGAACAAAAAAAATAAGAGTAATAAGCAACCCTCTAAAGTAGAGGGTAGGGCGGAGAATTATATTAATAATGGTGGGGATTCTACTCATTCAGGCCCCACTCCACAACATCTTGATGAGAAATTTTCTCCATCAAAGACTAGTAAAAAAACTAGTGACCCCTCTCCACTTCATGGGGAAGTTGAAATGGTTAGTAATAATCCCCTACCTGGTGTTGTTGAAGAGAATTCAACTTCTCTTTTGCATCTGGAGAACACTACATGTCAAAATATAATGGAAGGGCCCGGGTCTAAAATCATAAGAAATGTTGCTAAAAGAGATGGTAATCTAAAACTAAATGCTCAACAATTGGCTCTGCTAAGCTTAAGACAACACAAACAATCCATTGATCCTAATCCTAAGCCAGGTATAGAATTATATACATTTAATTCTAAATATTTCAAGGAAAATAAAGGGATGGGAAATCTAAGTGATATATGTTCTCTAGAAGAATTTAAGGATAAGGCACTTCAAACCCTTGATGTGATAAAAGATACCTTGAGTAGATGGGAGAACCCCCTGACTTGGAGGTAACTTTGGAAGGATAATCTCCTATTGAACATAATAAGAGTCTTTTGCCTCTCCAACTTGAGGATTCAAGGAACAAAATTGAGAGGCCTCTATCTTTTAATACTATTTCTTTTGTTGTTGGTAATGAAAAAGTGCATGAAATCTAAGTGCCTAATATATTAGGGAACTTCTCCTACTCCCTTGATGGAGTGATGAGCTTAGATGGTTTTGCATCGTAGTCAGGAATGGACTCTGTTGATGACATAGACTTGCTTTCTATTAGAGGTACCACTGATGGTGATGAGATCCCCATGGAAGTTGTTGTCAAGAAAACTCAAAGATATAGAAAGAAGAAGGGTTTAGAAGGGAATAAGATTCCATTTGATATGAACTCCAACCACCCTCTGAAGGATAAGAGGAACAAAATAAGTGGTGTTCTTCCACCCAATGCAAAGAGAATGGAAGTTGAACCCAATCTTCCCAAATGCTTTGATAATTTTAAGAGTGATAAAGGAAATCTAGGTAATGAATAGTTCTGATGGAGGTTGAATGCATTTCTTAGAATGTGAGGGGGCTTGAAACCCTTGACAGGAAACATGTGGTAAGAATATTTCTTACTCAAAAGAAGGAAAAATATTTTGTTTTATTGCAAGAAATCAAAGCAACTGGTTTCACTCTTGAGACAAGCTTAAAAGTCATCTAGAAGGAGGCCACCCAATTTGTTACAAATCATGAAAAAGGAAAAGGAGGGGCTGCTATTTTGATGGATAATAAATGGGCTCAGCATATAAATAATTTTGGGATTTCTCCTTATAATAGGGTTGTTTGGGCGATCATTAAAAGGATACATACTACTTTGGGGTGTGGTTGGTTTATGCACCCAATGATTATAAGGACAAAATTCAATTGTGGAATTGGCTTTATACTCTGCAGGATATTCCTTGGATTATTGGTGGGGATTTCAACTTTGTGGAAATAGATGAAGATAAATGGGGGGGATTAGGTTTTGATTAGAAAGGTAATTAAAATTTCTATTGGTAGAGAATGAAATCTAAGCTAGGGATTGATGACCCTATTGGTGGACTAAAAGATGTTATCCAAAAGATTTGGTTCACTTGGTGTAACTCCCAAAGGGGAGGAAGAAGAATTTATTGTAGAATTGATAGATTTTATGCTACCAAGGCCTTTTTCTTGGTCCCTCTGATGTGTGATGGATGTTTGGTGGAAGTTTTTACATATTCTCTTTCAGACCATCACCCTATTAGAGCTAAGTTTTTCCTGAAGATTGGGTCTCCCAGACCAACAGGATCTAACTCTAGCTTTTGTCTTAATACCAATCTTTTGAAGGATAGTGACTGTAGAAGTGCAATCTTTTTCCTCAGGAAAATCAATAGATGGTTATATAAGAATATCTCTCCCATTGATAGATGGGCATTAAACACTAAAAGCTATAAGACTCTCTTCTAGACTATTGGGAAGAAGAGAGCTAAGGATTGTTGAAGGAGGGAAATTTCCCTCCAAGACAAGCTCCTTCAGGCTGAATCTGAGTTGCAAGCTAGCCCTATGAATGAAGCCCTCACTAGTAGATTGGTCATGGCCAAATATTCTCTCACAAGACTCCAAAACAATAAGATCCAAGGATTGAGAGTTAGAGCCAAGATGAATTGGCTTGAAAATGGTGACAAAGGTACAAAATTCTTCTCCAGGTGCATTAAGGAAAAGTAGGCTAGGGAACAAATTAAATGAATCTTTGTTGATGGCTCCTTAGTGGAGAACCAAGGCAAGATAAGAGATCATTTTTTCCAGTTCTATAAAGCTCTTTTCTCCTCATATGGGGAGAAGGATTCTAATAAATCTTCCAAAGAGTACATACAAAAAATTCTTCCAAAAAAGATTAGTGATAAAGTGGCTTTGGACCTTGGGAGAGAGGTAACTCAGGAAGATATTAGAAAGGCTATCCTTTCTCTCAAAGATGACAAATCACCCAAGGCTGATGGTCTTCCAGGTGAGTTTTACAAAGCTTTTATGGACTAGATTTGTGAGGATTTGTATTGGGTATACAAGGAGGCCTTTGATATAGGCACACTTGGAAACAAGATCAATAAAGGGATTGTCAAACTCATCCCAAAGGAGGGTGAGAGATTTATAATGAAGAATTGGAGGCCTATCACTTTGCTTAATGTTTCATATAATATTTTAGCCAAAGTGTTGGCAGGTAGAGTTTCTCTTGTGCTCCCCTCCATCATCATTTCCACCCAAACTGGTATTATAAAGGGCAGATATATTCTTGAGAACTTGATCACCAGTTGGGAAGCAATGAACTGGGCGAATGTGACAAATCATAATGCAACCATGTTTTTCTTGGATTTTGAAAAGGAATACAATAGGATTGAATGGGACTTCTTGTTTTTGTTCTTGAAATCCTTTGGATTTCTAGATCCCTTCTACCACATGGTTAGAACACTTTTTCAAGATGCCACTACCCAAGTGGACATCAATATTTCTCTTACATCAACAATTCCTCTTGAGAGGTCTCTAGGATAGGGGTCCCCTCTTGCTCTAGACCTTTTTGTTATTTCTTCTGATGCTCTTCATTATGTGTTGACAGATAATGCATTAGTTCCAACAGTGAGAGGTATTAGGCTGCTGGATTATAGTGAACTTCTTAATCTGTAGTTTGCATATGACACTTCTATTTTGTCAATCCTAGAAGAGGATAATTTCACTAATTTGATGGGGAAGTTGGGAATATTTTTCTTAGCATTTGGGGCTAAGCTTGCACCCTCAAAATCTTGGCTTTGGGGTTGGAAGGACAAGCCCCCAGATTGGCTCAGTAAATTTGGGATTCAATGGGGTGGTCCCCAAAAACTTGTCAGGTATCTTGGAATACCCTTTGCAGTGGATCTAGATTTGAAAGAAATGTGGCACTAGATTAGAGATAAAATTGAAAGTAAAATTGGTAAATGGAATAGACAATTTCTGTCTCTTGCTAGTCAAGTGCAAATTTGTCAAAAAATCCTCTTTTCTTATAGTGTTTATTTTTCCTTTGTTTGGTTTTTTAATTCCTTTCAAGTTAATGAGATACAAAAGAAAATAAGGGCTTTTTTGTGGTTAGATGGTAAAGGGAAGAGAAAGAGACATATGGTTAAATGGGAGTGGTGTACACTGGATAAAACAAAAGGGGGTTTGGGATTAAAGGATCTAAGGCTACAGGGCATTGCCTTGGCTACCAAATGGGTGATTGGGGCTCTAGAAAGGGGAGAGCCATGGAAAGTTCTTATAAAAAAAAATATGATTAATGTTGTTCCTAAGAATGCAAAGGCTTGGAGGTCTCTTCCTCTCAGTGATATTCTGAGTAGCGAGCAGGATATGTTACCAGCAGATTCCAAGGTGTTTAGGACAAATTGGAAGGCCTGGGATGTGATGAAGAAGCATCTAGTTAATCACCACTTCACCAAGGGTGAGTATGGGGTTATTCAGGGGAACAAATCTATATGGTGGAATTTAAGGCATAATGGGAAACCCTTGGCTCTTCTTCAGAGGTGTTCTGCTAAGGGATGTGCCTAGAAAGGTATTAAATCCTTTAATGATATTTTTAAAGATGACAATTTTATAAGTTGGAATGAGCTAACTACTAAATACAATATACCTCCTACTAATTGGAGAACTTATACTATCCTTAGAGATGCATGCAACTGGCTAAAGTTCCCTGTGATTTCTAAGGTGAATGATAATAAATTCAATGAATTCCAATTGAAAATTGGTACTAACATAAGCAAGGCTAAAGCTATAGAAATGTATACCATGCTAACGGATCACATGGATTTGACAGATCATTTAAACCAAATATGGAACTTACAATGGAATAGGGATCAATGGCAGAATTTTTTTTATCTTTAACTGGTCAAAGCAACTTGAAGCTAAAATATCTTGCTTTGGATGGCTTCTTATTACTCAGAAACTCTCATTCAAAAGTAAAAAAGATGATATTGACATGTGTAACATTTGTAAAATACCTAAGACAATTAATCACATTCTTTTTTTTGCATTTTTGCAAAATAAATTTGGAGAATTTTCTATGATAAACAAGATGTTTGGGGGAATGGACATCCTCTCCTTGTCAAATTTTTTTTTAACCATAACATAAAGATGGGGAAAGTTGTTGCTTTATTCTAACTTTTTCTTTCTTCTAGCATTTTGTGGTTCATTTGGAAGGTAAGAAATGAAGATTGTTTTCAAGGAAAGAGGAGGTTGCTTACTGAGTCTTCTAGAAGACTCACCTTCTACACTATTGCTATGCAGGTTTATATCAATGTTTCCCTTTCAAAAGAAAAGTTTTGGAGATATTTGGAGAACAGTCAGGTTAATATTGACATTATGGAGGTCAGATATGGGTACTTATGGTTGGAGGGTCATCCAGGGGTTGATGCTTTTATGAGAGCCCTTTAGGATTTTCGACAAGATCTTGTAGTTAAATAGAGTAAGAAGGATGGGAAGATGGGACATACAGGACAGGTGACTAAGGAGGATTTGGCTGCTGTTGAGGCTCTGGTAGCTCTAAGTGGTGGTTGAGAGGTGAACTAGGATTCTCTTTATGGCTACATCCTTTTTGTGTATTTCTGATGCTTATAACTCTATAAAGTGATTTTTTCTACTAATAGTTTTTGTATATATCTGTATATGATGTAAATACTATAGGATGATATAGGATGATGTTGGGACTCTTGATGTTCCTCTCCAGTGGCCTCTTTTTGATAATTGTAATCGGGTAGCTTAGGGGCTATGGTTCGCACTTGGGTTTTTGCTATCTTGGGATTTTTTTTTGTAATGGGGGGCTATGTTAGTTGTTGAAACTATGAAATATTTGATACTTTGAATTGTATTCTCTATTCCTCTTATACATAATATAAAAAAAATTCACCGTGAATTGTAGATAAGTACCCAAAGGACAAAGTTGGATGAAGGTGAGCAACTTAGAATTTTTGGCATTCATTCAAGTAAGTACATCTTGGCTTAGCTAAACATAATTTTTTGAAGATAGCTCGAAGTACAACAAAGTTAGGGTGAAAATGGATAAAACCCCAGAGAAAACAAGAGCAAAGAGGCAAAAAACAAAAAAGTATGCCACTTAATCAAGACTTAATAGACCAGTGTCTTGGGTTTGGGCCAAAAGCAAGGAGAACAGTTCAATTAAACCCATAATTTGAGACCCTAGAGGAAAAGCACAATAAATTGGGAGATGTGTGGACTCCACACAAAGGTTGACTTGTTCATCTATCACTATAGGAAGAAGTATAGATACAACCCAGTTTCAAACCCATGGAATTTGAATCTAGGAAAACTTGTGATGCGAAATGTTTTTGTGAACGTAGAACTAATTAAAGCATTGACAAAGAATTATAATCCCAAAATGAGGGAAATTCACTTACATAATGGGTCATAGTTTATGATTATAACATAGGATTATATTTGTATGGTTTTCCAATTGGACACCTCCCTAAAGATGAAATTGTGAATGAGAGACTTGTTGGAAGAGTATCGTTGTATGGATACAAGCTATAAGAGGTGGAAGCTTCCTCTGCACAGGCCCAAAGGTCCAAGGAATCAACCTAGGATATTTTATAGTGATGAAAGGTTCCCATTCTCTGTAGATTTGTTTGAAGAATACTATCAATACACATACTATTCAGCTAGCCAAGTATTGGGAGTTGATTCCCCTAATAACATGACTATAGCTCCCATGGTTCTAGTTGTAAACATTCAAAGCCAAGATGCCAGACCCTATGAATATGTAGAGTATCTATCTGAGGCCATTAACAGTGCTCCTAATGCTATTAAGAACAATAGTGAAGCTATCTACTTCAAACACTATTCACTTCTTATGCATATGATACTATACAAAGGACAAGTGATGGGAATATGGGGAGAAAAATTGAGAATAAAAGATCTAGATAGTGATGGTAATTCTAGACCAGTGCAAATGTGGACACTAGTCTGGGATAGTAGATGTGGGAGATCCCACTAACTATACTTTGAAGAAAATTTTGTCAAACCCTTATACAAATTACTTGGCCACAAATTTGACTATAATCTAACCCCGGAAGTACAAAGGTTCCTCCAACCAAAAAATAAGGGTCATGATGGAAAAATAAATCACAATTGGGGAGATTGGTATGCATTTGTAGATTGTACTATCATTAGAGTATATGGATTTGGGGTAGCACCATATTTACTGCCTAAGACTATGCCATATAAGGTTGCATACCCGGAGATCATAAGACAATTTTCTTACTCGAACTTCATGCATTTGAAAAGCTATGGAAGGGAAACTTTCATGCCTTCCACTCTTTGTTTTGGTGACTTCACTATTATTGTTGATACATGGTATGACTTGGTTGGTAGCAAGCTAGATTATTATGGCTTGCTGGTAGGAAATAAGAGAAATTTTTTTGACCTTGAGCATTTCATCTATGATTCCAAAATTTCTCAAAAACTATAAGGATATGAGCATGAGTTCCATGTCGATGATGTCATTAGGAACTATGAGGAAAGTCAAGTGATAATGAGGATAAATACATACAATAGAATTGTTATGGCTGAGGCTTGGAGAATGAATAATAACCTAGCCTATGTGGAAGCTTTTCATGAAATTTGAGATCCTATGGAAAGAGTTGAGCAATTGTTTCTGCATGAAGAATAAATAATAAAGGATGTAACTCTAGTGGCATTTGAGAAGAGAAGAAATGTTGGCTCTAGAAGGAAACTAGAAAATATAACACCACTAGGCCATCTATCACCACAACCTTCTCCAAAGGTAAGCTTCTCAGTTGACACCCCAATCATGGTTGAAGATGATATTGAAGGGGAAGAAGAGGTCACATAGATTAACACTCCCATTATTCCCCAATATGAAATTCCACTAGAAAGGAGTGTGATTACCTTTGAAGCTTCCAATGAGCTATCTAATGATGTGAGAAACCGTGCCATTCAATAATTCATTGCAAATGATGCATTTGTCCAAACTTTTGGATTTAAGGCTTTCATCTATGAGGATAAGGGAAAGGTGGTAAGGGAAAGGCTAAAAGACATTGACTCTGGAAAGGAAGCATATGCTTTGAAAGAGATTCAACATGAAATTGATAGAGAGATGAAGAACATGACTGCTAAGAGAGGAAGAGAATTATTGAAAGAAGCTAGGGTTATTCTCCTTCTAGGGTGGGATATTAGTTCAGCCATTGTGTTTGACAACTTTCTAAAGAGAAAGAATAAAACCTTGCACTTGAAAGATGAAGCTAGTGATAAGATCTATATTGGATCAATACATAATCCTGATAATACTACTTTACAGATATGGGCACTTTACCCCCAGGAAAAAAACCTTCCCTTGTTGATCATGATCAAATTTATGGACATCTTTTGGTGCAAAGGGTAGGAGAGACAAATCCTATGGAAACTATTGAATTGAATGTAAATGTGGCCAAGTTCACCAAGGCTCAAATTAAGAAATTGATAAGGGATAACAAGGGACTGATAGAAGAGAATGAAAGGCTAAAGTAGGAGTTGATTAGCTATAGAGATAGACTACCTTCTTCCTTAGGGCTTTACTCTCCATTGGTTGAGCATGAAAGAAAGGTGCTAGAAGTGATTTTAGAAACTACCTATTGGAAACATAGACATGAGAAAGTTCAAAAGGAACAAGAGGAGTTAAAAGGAAAGCTCAATACCACCATCTTTGAAATGGCATTAGAGATAGTTTGCATGAGATTTTAAGATATGTACAATCATGTTGAACAAGTCTAGATTATTCATGACAAAACATATGCAACATTATTGGAAAACACTAGATTGAGTGACAAAATAAGGGAAGTGGAGTTTCACATCATAGCAAAGAAGGAAGATAACATTGTTGTGCTACAAGAATATCTAGAGCTTATGAAAGCCCATAAATATTTCCATAGCATCTTGAAATAGGAGTTAAGTGACTTTAGTCAGCCATTGAGTATGGTCTTGCCCAAATTCTTCAAGGAAACAAAATTGAAAGATTGGGATACATGGAAGGATGAGATATCCCACTATTTTCCATTTTTTCTTGATGCAAACAATGATGAAGATGAGGTACTTAAGAAAACACATCAACAAATTGGAAGAATTTTTGAATTGGAGTATGCCATGAAAGATATTATACATAATCTAGACACTCATTCCAAAAGTGGGTACATTGAGCATTTTTCAAAGATTATCTCATTCATTGCATAGGCCAAGTAAGAGAGGAGTAATAGGGACTGGATTTTGATGGTTTTGATACACGATAATGGTGCATGAGACTTGAAGAGGTCTTAGGTGATCACATGTGCTTGCTGGAGATTAACGGACTGTAGTGCATCCACCAACAAACTCTCAATATTTTTATGTTTATGCTAATTATGTTTTAGTTATGAAGCGATGTGAGTTTTTGTAAATGGGCCTAAAGCTTGTTGCTTCCCATACAAATAGGGAAACCAGGGCCTGATTTTGAAATCATCATCATTAGATCATATTACATTAGAGTAGGCATTAGTAAGAAGATAGGTTGCATAATCCACCCATCCATATAATATTGAAAGACTTTTATTACAAATGCTTATATTTTGAAGTAATGCAATAGAGAAAACTACTTATAATTCGTAATCCATTTTTAGTGTTCAATTATTGTGTCAATTTCCATTGCTTATCTATTACTTTGTTGTCTCCAAAGTGGTCGTTTAAGTTATTTAAGTCTTCAATATTTATCAAAATACATTTTTTGTTACTGTGTGGATGCTTTGATTGGTTTCTAGTTGATGTGAATTAAAAATCCTTTCCAATAGTTTACTTTAATTAATCCCTACCCAAGGTTAAAATCCTTTTAAAGAGGTTATTTTATGACCATGTATATTTTTTTCTACATACTTCATCATAAAATTATTAGACCCATTATCACATATAGACCCATAAGAATGGTGAATATGTCATGAATCCATAATGGAATTCCTAATTTGATGATTATTTTATGATGTAATTATGACATGTGGAATTAATATTCCATTTTTATCCAATGATCTCATTTTTAATCATAATAAGGCAGAAAAATGGAAAAAAAGATAAGAGTCTCATTAGACTCTATTTGGCTAATTCAATATTGTTTAATGTACATGAAGAGACCATTATAGTACTTATTTTAAAGAAATTGGGAGATACATATAAAGATAAATCTAACTTTAATAAAATATTTCTAATAAACAAGCTATATACCATCAAATGGAGAGTGGCGGTTCTATAGTTTAACACTTGAATTAATATTATCACATTTCAAAGTTTAGGCCAAGAATCATCCTTTTAACATGGATTTGCAAATAATTCTAAAATTTTAGAAGTCTTAAGATTAACATTATTTTCGTTACAATGTCATCCAGTTGTATCATTGTAAATTTCATATGTTCCTTTTCAAGTATTTATTATTATCATTATCCTCATCTTGACCTACAATTACCTTCACCATCATTGAATTCTGATTGTAGACCATCTATATTGTTACTATATGTATTTCTGGATCATAATTTTCTATACCTCCATATTGTTGTATTCCATAAGATCATTCACTTTGGATTGTTGTCTTCAGGCTCGAACATAACCATCTTCAACATCATCATGGATGTCAATTTCTTCGATGTTCTCTAATCCCTCTCTCATTTTTTTGGCCATCATTGTTTTTCTCTGTATCCACTAATATTTTTTCAAATACACGTCTTAATATTGGATCATAATGTATGAAAAATATCCATTTCGGGTCCAAAATATCTTCATAGAAAAATACCTGCACATGAACGACATACATATATTAGACATATGCTATAACAATTTTATTGATTAATACACACATGTATATATTCACAATAAACTATGAATAATAGATTAATGATCACTACCACTTCTTGTTTTAGTTAAAGAAATACCTACTCACAATGAATTGGTAGAACATAAGGCCTCTTATCCTTCGATAGGAAGCGAGGAATCTATAGAAAATAATGCAATATGGGTATTGTTACTTGATTTTTAGCTTTCAGCTAAAATCAAGTAACTTAGTGTTTATTCTTTTGATGTTTTCATTTAAAAAATTTAAAAGATAAATCATAGTTTGCTAAGTCATCAATATGCATGAAAGATATTGTCAAAGAAATAGATTACATTTATTCCAATAAGGTAATTACAACAATTAGAAAGAGAACTATAAGTTATAAATGTAATCTTTATTGATAAATTATGAAAGTGTAAATGTCCTCATAAGCCAAGGGACTGAAGCTATCCTAATGCTAGTAAAGAAGAAATTATACATATGGATACACAATTGTACCCGGCATATAACATGAAAAGGGTCCCACTACTCGTGGAATGACAAATCCTCGCTGATTTGGCCTTGCTTCATTTATGCCGCTTTATTTTGCTTGACTCCTCACCGGCCTCCTAGGTTTCGCATTGGATTAAAGCAATGCTATTAGGAGCAATGAAAGATCCCTCATCAAAATTATATGCAAACATCCATAAACGGTGATCAAATGTTCATACATTAAAATAGAAGCATACCATATGTTCTTGAAAAAGAAAGGAGGATCAAACACACCTATGATATGCTTTTGTTTATCTAACTATTTGTTCTTGTGCAGATTTAGGACAAGTCTTGTTACTATTATGATTAAGCTAATTATATCATGTGGGGTAAATGTGGCTCCCACAAGGGTAGAGCTTAGCATGTTGCCCTCTGATGTTTTAAGAGGGATAGGAAATTGAACAACTTGATCAAATAAATGATAGACATGCTATTAATGCATTAAACCAATATGGAATCACAACAATTGATCAACTTTCATTATCAGATCCAAAAGATGTAACACATAATGTGAGTTGTCAAGTTATGCCTAAAATCATTATGAGTCATAGGGGGCAGCAAGAAGGAACAAATATCATCATACATTGTTGCATGGAAGACATTGTACAATGCATCTCACCTCAATCCTATTGGACAATGACACATCACCTAGGATGGTGAGCTTTCAGGTCACCACCGTAAGTGACATATGGCTGCCTAGTAGGATTAAAGTAAGTGAAATAATAGTGAAAACTAGTATTTATCAAGCATCATGATTCAAGAGATTAAACTCATTTTTGAAGCCAAGGCTATGATGCCAAGTGAATATTCAATGACCTTTTAGAGTTGGAAAGGGACAATCCACAACGATCTCATGCTATAGGACAACAATAGGGAAAGTATGCTACAGGGCAGCAAGAGACAGTCAACATGCATAAGGCAATCATAGAAATGGTACACAAAGTGGATTATATAGTGGAAAGTTCATTTTTCTAAGAGGGTGGTCCTCTAATCAGCTGATACACAATAAAGAGACTTAATCCTTGTATATTTCACCCTTCTATGGATAGTGCCAACTATTATTGGAATTTCCAATGTATGAGTTGTGAGAAACAACTTATCTATGGATTAACTAGCAGCTATTCCTTGTTGGAAGGTTGATATACATGGGAACAATAGGAACTTGAGGTTTTCAACAATAGGAGCAGGGCAAACAACCTTTTAATTGCATAAGACATGATGAATTTGAAAGCCTCAAATTAACAAACTTACCATGAAGGTTGGTTTGATAGGGTTGGTTGCATGATGTAGGAACAAATATTGTATGACAGTTCAAGAGTGGATAGGAGGTTACAAATCATGAATAAAAGGCCTATTGGATAGTGCATAATGAATAATGGGAAGCAGTTATGGAGCAACAACATTATGTAGGACAAGGAGATAGGGTTGTTGAATCCCTAGAAATTTTGATTGCAAGAATTCCAATAGATTTGTTAGCTGAGGTAGTCATAGCTAACATGCATAATTTAACCTCAACTCCTCCAACTAAGGATAGTGATGATCATGAGCTGCTAGGAGGAGGTTCACAATCAAGTCTTATAGGGAATGCATCTCAAGTAGTGCCATCATTGAATATTTTATCACAAATAATGGCACTATCAACTTTCATTTCTCAAATGCCAATGCCAATGATGACAATATCACAACTATCAAATAGTACAATACCATATGAAGTAGAAGTGGTTGTTTCTCGGCCACTTGTTTCTAACATTGGTTCTACTTCTCAAAGGATTTTTGGGTTGATAGAGACACAAAATATGCCTTTTCCATTTTTTGGATCTTTAGCATCTACAAGCATGGGAGATACAAGTACCTTCCCATTTGTTTGAGGAATGGAGGTAAACTCATCGACAATTCAAGGGCCCATGATTGATAGTAAAAAATTAATTGCTACACAAAGAAAATACCAAAATGAAGCAGTACAAAATATAATTCTAGGCCTAAATGGTCCCACTTCAATTGACATAAGAATGGAGACTATAGATAGAAGTAGCATGTCATCATCAGTACCCATGACATCCACACAAAAACATTATTTTGACTGGCTCTAATAGCAAAGAAATGCAAGAAGCTTCTCTACCTGGGCAAGCAGTAATTAATAAATCTAGGCTTGTCATACGAGGAAATTTTATTTTAGAGCCCATAAGATCTTCTTTAGCTCCAATTACAACCATTTCTAGAGGTACATATACTGCATTTGCAGTGACACGCCCAATTATAAATTTGAGTGAAGAGCAACAAGCATAATTAAGAAGAATGACATTTGTTTGCATTATTGAGGCATACAAACAAGTTTCCTTAGCTAGAGGTAGTTTTCATGAAGAAATGGAAAATATGCAAGAGTCTTTGAATCATAGTCGTACTGTGAAATGGCATTGGATCATTTTTTTTGCAAGCCGTTTTCTCTTTATAGGGCATCATTGTCTCATGTAACGGTTGATAGAGATAGTTTTGTTTCAGCTATCAACCACCTCTCAAGAAATCTCACTCTTATTATAATCTTGCATTTTTTTTATCACACAAATATAGAAACAAGAAAGAAATGTAGTGGTCGTAGCCTTGAAAGAAAGATTCAAACTGAAAACGTGGATAAGTCGGCATAAGTGAAGAACCAGACTTTGATGCCTTTAAACCTTCAACCATGGAGAGTAAAATGGAAGGAAACAAAGAGATACAAAGTCTTCATCCTTTTTCTAACATCTTTTAAGCTCAAAAT
>VDFB02070908.1:0-21388 GCA_007258455.2 Sequoia sempervirens | reverse complement strand
AAAATTGAGAGAAAGTAGCCTTCCCAACAACAACCTATCAAAAATTGAAATACTATACCCTCTTTAGTAGCACACTATCAAAAATAAAACTAGATAGCCTAAGCGAGAGAATAGTAAGTAACAATTCATAATGGAATCAAACAAAAATTGTATAACAAAAAGAAATAATTAGGAAAATTGCTTTAATGTTGTATATAACAGTTAATATAAAGTATATCATTTGAAGTGTGAACTGTAAAGGTTCAGATAAATAACTATTTTCAAAAAATAATAAACATTGGGAAGACTAATTATGCACATTCCTTGCATCTACTTTGACATACATACAAATCTACACACAGGAAAATATAATATTGTCTCATCTATGGCTTTCGTTCTGTGCAAATGGTTGCAATATATTAAAATTTAGTCAGTGTTGTTTTAATAATGCAATGCTAATTGTTGTTCTGTGCCTTTGGCTATATACTTTCATTTGCAATGCAGAATAAAATAGTTAATATTATAGAGTTAATGTTGTTATCCAGAAGCCACTCTTGACTTTCATATCGATTGATTTCATTTTGACTATCAATAGAAATGTACATATACAATATTAGATGCCGAAAATAGTATTATGAAATAGTCATAATCAATGATGGGCAATGGAATCTAACACAATGTGTTTAAGATTAACTATTTTATTCCATTACTAGCATAACCTAAAATGTAAACACCCAAGCAAGAACATAGATTGTCCACCACTTTCATGAATGGTGAAACCAATCTTTCTTGACACACTTAAGATATAGGGTATCATTGCAACAAGTCCTTCTTGAGGTTGGGAGAAATACTAACTAAAAAGCTTTTATGAAGGTGGTTGGAGGTTATTTTGGTTTTTTTGGATTGGGTGATGGTTGCAAAATGAATACATGCAATCCATAGATCAAACAATATTGATATTAAGAAATAATACATTCTTTTCTAAACAACACCTTACCTGAAATTGAAACAGTGTAGCCTTCTCAACAACACCTTGTTGAAAATGAGACAATGTAGCTTAAGCTAGAGTATAACAATGAAGAATGCCTTATGCAAATCAACATAAACTATATAACGTTCACTTTTTTTTAGCATTTTAACCATGGTGAGAAAACAAAGGGCATGAATCATAATTTTTTTTCTCCCCTATGTGTAGATATGTATGTATGTCACAATGGATAAAAACAACATTGATACATAGTGATTGCTATGTTAATTTTTGTTGGGACATTCTTGGAATGATAGGTTGTATTGTTGTTGTTATATGGAACATTGGTGTTTCCATTGATCACATTGATGGACAATGTATGTTCTAGGTTGCTTGTCTTAGGGGAACATAGATTTTTTTTAAAATCATTTATGAAGAGTTCTGTAAAATGTAGCTTTTTTATACTAATTGTTTTCAGTCATATTCTAAATGTCCCAACAAATGAAATTGAAATGCAAAAAAGTTTGTAATTTAAAATTTGGGAATGGAGCTTGTTAGCCTTTGTTGGTTTAATTGAATCTTTTTCTATTGTGTTGTTTTCATTAGAGCTTGTGGCCAGTCACCGGCGTTGCATCTCTATCCTTTTCAAAGAGTCGCAATGTTGGTAGACTCTAGCTTTCCCTAGGTTGCTTGACAACCCTTTGGCACTGAACTCATAAGTTTGTTCCTTTTTTATTTTTTGTTTCTGACACTTGTATTGGTTGTTTTCCATGTGCATTCAAAAAAATGAAACCATGATTTGCTTGCATTGGCAACCCTTCTGGTGTATAGTATGACTTGTTTATATTTGAGGTATTTATGTGGCCTTCACGTTTTTCTTTCCTGGCTATTTGGGAGTAGGCTATCTATAGCTATTTATGTGTCTTCCATTTTAGTGGACTTGCATATAACATTCTTCTTATTGTAATATTTCCTATGGGGCGTTTAGTGATAATTATAGATGTGTTAATAGGCATTATTACATTTAATCATATATATATATATATGCAACCATACTCAACCCAAACAATCCTCATTTGTGGATGTTTTGACGCCTTTAGATCTTCTATTAAGTTAGTAGCGGCCTAAACATTGCTTTCACCATTGATCCCAATGGTGGACATTTTATTTACTTTCTCAGGGGTTTGGTGAGAGCCCACGATGCTCCATGAGCCAATATGGCAGGGTGGACATCGATCCTTCTTTTCTTATGTTGACATTGCATTTTGTAGCATGCACCAGGTATGCCTAGATTTTATTTACTTAATTCCTCTCATTACAAGTGACTAGAAAACAATGTCTAACTGAAAATAATCTAAAGTTCCCAATTACTGAGCTGAGTTTTTAATGCAACCTATTATTCGCCCAATGAAAAAATATGGAGCCCATACATAGAGCAATGTTGCTCCCACAAGCTATGTCAAGTGATGTTTATTTCATTTTCCTAGGAAACAACCATATGTGCCTAGATTTAAACTTATCTATATTTGTTCTTGAATCTATTGATAGGTTCATGTTGGAAAAACTATTTTCTAGGTCTTTGTTGAAATCATGATTGTCTCATTGAATGGTTTTGTTCTATGCGGATGGTTGCAACACTATAGAGTTTATGTTGTTTTCTATAGCTTCTTAGTCTGTGCCAGCCCTACCCGCCACCTTTTCCATGGCTGCTGTAAGTCTAGTGATATGAGAAGGGTTGTTGGCTAGCTAGGAGGCTGCCAGTTTCAATTGTACTCTGCAAGGCATTTTTGGTTGTCTTGCTCTAAATTTGGTTATAAGCTGGGGCTAGAGACCTATAGTCAACAATTCCTTTTTGTAAATGGAATAGACTATTCAGTTGCTTTGGTGACTTCAGAATGCTAAATATTTTTTTGTGAATATATGTCAACTATTATATTGCTTATTGTATGTGTTTATGTGGATTTTTTGATTGCTTTGCAACTTTCACCACTACATGGAAACCATAAATTAAATAATTTGTTAGAAGTTATTTAACAACAACCAAGAATGTGTATATATCTACATCTAACATTAGATTTATATATATATATATATATATATATATATATATTTGAGACTTTTGTTTACCATTTTGTTGCTTGGAAGTGTATAAGCACAAAAAGTGTGTTTTTGTTTTGTTTTGTTTTGTTTCTTTTTTGCTTTGTCCAAATATGTGTGTATGCGAAATTAGATCTAGGTAGCATTGATATATACTCCTCACCATGTTTATTGTTTGGGGAATTCTCATGGAAACATTGTTTCATGTATGGGGTCCATATATTGGGGATGGTTGCAATAATAGCTTGGATTTAAAACTTACCAAAGTAATTGGGAAGTTTATATTATTTGGACTAAGGCATTATTCAGTGTTGGGTTGTAGATTGGGCTGCACAACATATGCAACAAATATTGTAACCATAGCCTGTATAGTAAGTTTAATAAGGCACATGGATTTTACCATTGATTAGGCTGGTTGATGATGTATCTTGTGTTCATTTCAAATTTTGTATGTGCAGATCTGTGTGTTTTTCACATTTCATGCAAAAAAAATTCATATGTTTGAGGTCCACCTATGGATATATATGTGTATTGTCTAGGCATAGCTTTGGATACATATATGTGTGTATAGATTTCCCTTTGCAAACATATATCTGTTTAGGCATGGTTGCAAAGTGATAAAATAGTACATGTTCTTCACGATGGGTTGTTGCTAGCTATTTTTGTATGGTTTCAAGGGTAGCTATTATTTGTCTAGGCCTCAATATTGGCTTGCTCAATGTTGCATCTCATACTTGATATATAGCCTCCCATTGTAACAATTTGTTATTGAGGTCTAAATAGGTAAGAACTATGCTTCAACAAGAACATTGACTATTTTATTACTTTCCAAACATTGTGACTGCACAAGAACCATACGTCAAGTAGGCCTGATGAGATCTAACATTTAATTTTTTTGGCCTTCTTTATTTATGCACCAAATTATTTTGATTTAAAAAATCAAGAAATATCCACTAGCTTTATTGAGAGCTAAAAAGACAAGAAGATTGGCAAAAAATTTGACCAAAGTTCACACTAATAGGGGGTAACCACCCATTGTGCATGTGAGTTGTTACACTTCACGAACAGTGCCATCAACCTTGCATCTGGCACTTGCAATACACATTGGCATTTAGAAAAAGTAGCAATAGAATGAACATAGGGATTAGTGTGTATGAATATTGTCTGTACCAACTATGAAATATATATGTATCTACACATAGGGAAAATGTATTATCCACCATTGTAATCAATGGTGGAGTCAAACAAGATATCATAGTAAGAAACCTATGCCCATTTTCCAATCGAATCAAACATAAACTACATAAGATTAACTATTTCACTCTGTTGCAGCCATAACTACACAACAGATTGCATAAATTAGACACCCTTGGTTTGAACACTGACCCAGAAGCAGAAACCTACCAAACATAAAATATACACAGTACAAACTAGTGCAAAGCGACATCCACAAAACATGAACCTTGAAGAGAGACCCACATAAGATTGGCGGCAACAAACCCATATAAAAATATACTCTTTTGTCAATAGAACCTCATCAAAAATTGAAACAATATAGCCTTCTCAACAACACCTTCTCGAATATGAAACAATATAGCTAGAGCAGAAGAACAATAATCAACAATGCCCAATGGAATCTAACACAAAGTGTATAAGATTAACTATTTTATTTTGTTGCAACCATAACCACAAAGCAGAAGCCATAAATAAGACAATATTGGTTTGGACACCGACCCAAGCACAAAAACCCACAAAAAACAAAAAATCACAGTTAGAAACTCATGGAAAACCAAAGTCATGAAATGCAAACCTTAAACCAAACAATAGTCTTTCTCACAAACAATACAGTCTTTTCTTAATAACATGTTATCAAAATTTGAAGCAACTAACATAACCTTATTGGAGATAAAACAATATAGCTTGCAAAAACCTATGGATTGCAAGTGTAATAATATGGAAAATTCCCTTCTCGATATGCACCTCTTCTCGCTTGGTTCAAGCAAACCTCTTTCCACCAGCTCTGTTGATGCTGCCTTATTTCTATAGTCTTGCAACCGTAGCCACAACATGGAAAGCATAAAGAGAAACTGAAAAAAAATTCACATTATCAAATCCATGCAAAACCATACACACACATCACGAACCATATATGAGCTACTGTTTTTGTTTCTAGAAACTATATAGTATTTTTTGAAGAAGAGCTAATCAACATTTGAAACAATCAACAGTACCTTATCAAAAATTAGATAGCATGGCTTGGCACAGATCGCGAACTTGAAATAAAATACTATTGCTAATGTTTTTCCCAACATGCACCTCTTCCTGGTAGATTTCCTAGACAAAAAAAGAGCAAAGTATTATTATAGGTGACACTTTCCTTTTGCTTTGCAAAGATCGCCCCATGCAAAAAATGCAAAATAACCTCTACCCACCTTTACAAAAGCTGCATCGAGCTTGATCGAGCTAGCACCCTCACAGAATCTTACCTTCCTCGCTAACGTATTTGATAGCATGTATAGCAATAAAATAACACCAAATAATGCCTTATTGAAAATTCCCCAGATATTTGTATTGTTCCCTGAAGCGTTAAATGACAGTTGTTATTACAACCATTGCTAGTACATGCAAAAGCATATAATAATTAATGTTGATGGGAACCAACGTTCAATTCTAGCGGCCTTCTCTATCCATGTTGCATGGAATACGCCACCCTATTCCCAAGGTGTCAAGCAACCACCTCTGCCATCTTTTACATGGCCACCGGTGGGCTAGAAATATATGTCTATATATATGGATATATATATATATGTATCTATGTATGTATGTATACATACAAGCATATATATATATTTATATATATATGGGTAATGACAAGAGGGAGTGAGCTTGATGCATGAGGCTCCATGAAACAATTGATACATGGCGGGCAATCAAGAGTGTAGAATGGCTCACATTCTCGGCAGGTACCTAAGCCAATGCCTATTGTCATGTTGTCTTTTTTCTATATCCACAAAATCCTACTATTGATCATTAACCTTCAATGAACATTAGGGATCCTATCCTATCCTCTTCCATTCGCTACATTTATTGTCCTTTATACTTGCCACTCATACTCCTGATTCCAATTAGGTCCTTTCATCCAGCACGGTCATCCGCACAGAAGAGCGGCATCATCAAGGTGGTCTATGGATCTAGCATTTATTAATTTTATATCCAGCTTAGAGTGCACAAAAAAAGTCCTGAAGAAATACAAAAAACTAGAAAAAGTCCTGAAAAAATCCATAAAAATCAATAAAAGTTTTGAAAAATCCATAAAATTATGAAAAAGTCCCAAAAAAAAAATCGTCATAGGGTGAAAACCTGGCAACAGGCAGTCTAATGACAAAAAAAAAAAATCAGAAAAATAAAATAAACACAAATAGTGAAAATTTGGCAAACAAACGCTATTTGTAGCTCTCCCTCTATTAGCTCATGTTCTACACTTAGCTTCTTAGCCTTCATTTTATACATCATTCTAGGGCCATAACAACATCATAATGCCATCATTTTCCTAGAGCAATAATAGCTTACCATGGCTTGATCATTGTACATATTCATTTTAGCAAGTTGTTCAAATACTGGGGGCAAATGTTGACATAATAGGGACAATAAACTTTCAGAGTTTACTGAAATAGATAGATAATGACGTAACATTCAATCATGTGAACAAACAATCAAATCACATGAGCAGCTATCCAATCATTGATGCATATCATAACAGTTTTCAGCAAGTACCATATCATGACACATATCTGGATGATCTAAAATCTGAATAATGTTTTGAATAGCAGTATTTTATTTTTGAACAACGGTTGTTTGACTTTCGATATCATTCCTCTGAAGCACACTCGATAATGTCCTAAACTAGAGTGGTGAGGAAAGAGGATGATTTTTTCTTTGTCTGTTGTCTTGAGGTTAACTATCAATCTATTGTAAATATGTCACGAGACATGATTTTCCAAACATATCATTAATGATAGTTCAAAATTTGCATCAGAAAGTGGTTAATCTTTGTCTGTTTATGCAAGAAATACTTAGGTCATCTTGGTTCAATTATACCTCAATGCTTGAGTTCACTTGGTATATCAAAAATCATGAAAGTTGTACTCAGGTCATCATTGGTGCTAATTTCCCCTTTGATGCTTGTACATACTTCCAACATTTTAAAACGCTCTATGATGATTCAAGAACACTAAAAAAAGGCTCAACAAACGGTTGGTTTCATTTCATTGCATTTCATTTAGATCATTGTACATATCAGCATACTGGACTTGCATCATAGTTTTAAAGGGCTGACCAATAACATCAACGATTGTCCTGTCTCTTTGGACTAGTTGTGGAGGACATTCGAACATTTATCATCTTTCATTTTCATCATCATTTCATTATCATTATCATTTCATCTAGGTCCTATATATATCATATTGTTTATCATTTATCATTTCATCATCATTTCATTACATTTATCATTATCATTTCATATTAGTTCATTTTATCATTTGGATTACATTTCACTTACTTAATTACTTCTATTGACATTACTTCTGACTTATTTTACTATTTCATAATGATTACATTATTTCCTAATGATTATTTCAATGCATTCTTCATTTCATTTATCATTGTATTTCATTTATCATTATTTTATCATATCATTTTCATTTATCATTTTACCATTTTCATTTATCATTTCATCATCATTTCATCTCATTATTATTTATCCTTATTTCATCTCATTATCATTTATCATTATCTATTTCATATAATTTCATCACTATTTCATTATGTATCATTTATCATCTTATCATTCATCTCATTTTATTTCACTTATCATTTCATCCCATTGTGTATCATTTGTCACATTACATTAATATCATATCTTTAAATCATCTATCATTTTCATATCATGACCCATTTCACATATCATTTCAGATATTTTCCTAAAATCATATACATACTACAAATTCATGATGCATCTCATAAAAACAACATCCATTTTCCATCCCATCATCATTATTTCTTGCATTTGAAAAATTCAAAAACAAACATTCCATGAATACATTACATTTCCGCATCTTTTTTCATAAACATATCATATATCTCTGTGCATACTCTCATAATCAAACATCTTGGGTCATCCACCTACATGACATCATTAGTACACATGACAAATCATCATCATAGAATGAATCATCCTACATATCATGTTAGTCATGAAATAAATAAAAAGCATATCAAAATCCATACTACATCATGCCGAAATACATGCATATCACCTCATCACATAAAAAACACACATCATCAAAATCCCAACCATCCACTTCCACCTAACATTCCCACTCTATTCAAAAATCTCAAATTCCTTAAGCCCACAAGAAAAATAAAAGTCATAAAAATACTAAGTCTATGTGGGTACGTAAATCACCAAATCACCCATCTCCTAAGCAAACATCTCTATTGCTTTCTACACCCCAACCACATCAAAATCTTCAATGTTTTTCATAGTGTTTGTAACCATTGGTCATGGTTCCCTTCCATTTCACAACAATTCCACATACCTCCATCTCCTCATTCTTCACTCATTATCCTACATATCTCCCCCACCATCTTCCTATGGTACATGCTTTTGGCTAAGCCTCCCCATTCATCTTTTTCATAAGTCCCATATAAGTTCTATATCTTCCCTACATAATCCACTATTTTCCTCCATAATCCACATCATAATCCACCATCTACCTACTCCATCTCTCTTTCATGTCATGCCTTACCAACATCTATGAGCATAATGACATTTGACATGGTCCATGCAATGGCATCCATATCTAGTGGAACTAGACACTTGAGTCCCTCTCGTCCATATTCCCCTTCTCCTATCCAAAAAAGCCAAAAGGAAAATTCAAAAAAAAAAGTTTAAAAAAAAATTAAAGAGAAATCCCTTCGTCAAACAGTGAAAACCTAGAAAATAGGTGCCTTGGATAAGTACCATGATGAAAACCTAGAAAATAGGTGTCATGTGTAGGTTGATCTTCTATGTCATTTACACTTCCAGGGGGAAAACATTTCAAAAATACAAAAAAATGGAAAAAGGTCGTATAGCCAACAAAAATCCGAGCAATAAAATTTCAAACCAAACAATTTCATTCAATCAACTCAATTGCATCAATTTAAACAATAATCCAAATGCAATTCAATCCTTAGTCCATAAAAATCAAGTTGATCAATCTTGTCAAATTATCCAATCACATCATTTGGTCTTGATCCTGATCTTGTTGTAAACCCAATCAATCAATCAATTATCATTATCCTTGTGATGATTTAGGGATATGTCGTTCCCCACAATGACAACACTATCATCATCAATCAAATTCAATTAGTCAATTATCAATCATCATTATGTTGATCTAGGGATATGTCACTCCCTACAATGACAACACTATCATCATCAATCAATCCATTAATCAACAGTTTACAACTTGACAGGGGCACTCCCTTGTTTCTTTTTGAATCATTTGTGCATGCTTGCTTGCTTTCTTGTGTGTGTTATCATTTTATCTTGCATTTGTATCAAATACATATCATTCCAGCTAATATTCATATCTTGTGCATGTTGGAATAGCTTTTTGCACTATCCTTTGCATCTAAGGTCATATCATACCTTTTGTGCATTAGGACTTTAATGCTCTAAGTTTACTTCCTCATACATCTAGACAAGGTTGTATTATGCTGGGGCACATGACACATCGTCACCTTGGTCCTTATACCTTGGTGCATAACGTCTAATGCTAAATCAAAAATCATGGTTGCTCAATTTCATTGCAGCATAATGCATCCTACACTTCTTCTATCAATTCCTTCATTTTTAGTTCTTGACCCATCCCTTTCAATTTGAGAGCCTACTCATGTTTGTTCAACCCGCCTATCCTCTCGAGGGGGCATCATCATTCCATCATCCTATCTTTCTATCATTATCCATTTTCCTCTATCCATATCTTAGTTTCTTTGAAATGATGTTACTCGACACAAATATCATCATCTCGAACATCATCTCAAAGAGGGGGAAAATGTAGACACCTAAAAATGTCCTCTTACAATACCTTGTCCCGACATTACACCATTTAGACATCTTGTAGCATCTTTTTCCCTAGGTACCCATGTCATCATCTAATTAGTTAAATAAATCTTAGTTATTTGACTAATTTCATTTATTCCCTATTTATCCATAATCCCTTTTTCTATAATTAAATAAATATTTATTTATTTAATTATTCAAGACCATTTAGCCTCTCTAATTAAATAATTATTTTAATTGTTTAATTAGTCATTTATCCATTCTCCTATAATTAAATAAATTTGTATTTATTTAATTATCATTTTCACCATAGTCTATAATTAAATAATGATTTTACATTATTTAATTATCTTTCTACATCATCCCTATCCTTTATTAGATAATGCTTTATCATTATTTAATATATTTATCATTTCATTATCCTTCCCATCTTTTTAGGATTTATTTCCTTTAAAACAATAAATCAAAAAAATTCTATCTTTTTAAAATCTTATCTCATCTCGTTGTATTTTCTCTTTTGTCAAAAATTAAATCCTTATCGAATCTTGTCAAATCTTATCTCTGTCCACATCAAGGCTCTATAAATACAACCTCTCACAAATCTATTTGGGGAGGTTGATTCTTAAGTATCCTCACTCTGTCAAAATCATTCTTCAGTCTTCCATTTGTCATTTTCATTAGGTCATTATGTTGCTGAAATGAGCAACCAACATTCCTCCAACAATCAACCTTCAAAATCTTGCATTCTTATGTAGGTGGAGAAGAGCAATGGAGATAAATTGAGTTTAGTGTGGATTTGGGTTTGCATTCATTTATTATTTTTATTTTCATTCTTGGGCGTACTCTATTGTGCTAGTTAGGATTTGATATATTTCTATTTTATTTTTATATCTAATTTCCCCTAATTACAACACCTTCTCGAAAATGAAACAATATAGCTTAAGCAAGACAACTATAATAACCAATGCCCAATGGAGTGTTTGAGTTGCAGCTATATTGCATTTGTATACAAGGTAAGGCTATATGCTATTCTTTCTGTCTCTTCTTTTGCAACTAAATCTAGAATTCTTTGACACAAATGCCACATCTGTATATATTTTTAGCCACAAAACAAAATCCATAAGTAGAAAGCCAGAAGGTTTCACTTAAACAAACCATATTTAAAATATACTCATTTCTCAATAGAACCTTATCAAAAAATTAATACAATATAGCCTTCTCAACATAACCTTCTAAAAAATTAACAATGACAAACCGATGCAAAAATTATACTTCTTTCTAAGCACAATCTTAACAAAAATGAGAACAATATAGCGTTTTCAACAACCCCTTATCTGAAATGAAACAATATGGCCTAAGATAGAGAACAATAATCAACAATACCTAGTGCAATGAAGCATAAAGTGTAAGACATTAACTGTTGTATTATGTTATGACCATAACCAGAAAATAGAAGCCATAAATCAAGCAACATTGGTTTCAACAGTAGCCCAGTTGGAAAAACACACAAAACTCTAGCCACAAAACCCAACCAAAACAATAGCCACATAATGGAACCATAAAAAAAACAATATTTCTTTCAACAAACATTATAGTCTTTTCTCAACAATACCTTAACAAAAATTAAAAAAATATAGCCTTTTGAATAGAACCTTATTGAAGATGGCACAATATAGCCAAATCTAAACAACAAAAATCATCAAAAACTGCATAATGGTTGGTATCTTGCATTCCGCTTGTGTATACTTTACATCTAATACTTGTTGAAGCACTAAAACACTTTGTGTTATTTTCCATAGGGCATTGTTGTTTCTTCTTTTGTTGGATTTGGCGATTCAATGTGCATGTGGATACATACATTTATCTATAGATATACATATATTATGGCTTTGATATTGCGTTAATGGTTGGAAGATAGTAAAATAGTTCATGTTATGTAGTTTATATTTCTTTCCATAGGGTATTATTGAGTGTTGCTATCTAACTTTGGCTACTTTGTTGTATATTCAATTAGCTTGACTGCTTTACTTATACCATTGCCCTTTAACTTGGTGTTTGCAACCATTTTATTGTTTGCCTAATATTATTATTGTAGGCTTTGCAGCCTTCTTCAAGTTCAAATGCTACATCGAATGTGGATCGTAAAAAAGGCTGCAAAACACCAAAGAAACCAACTTTATTATGCACGTCACAAAAACCAGATTTGTGCAGGTTGGTGAGCCAAGTACTTGCAACAAAGATGTTATCTAGGCCCACTCGACTTTCCGCCACTTTCCTAGCTAGGGACACTACCATTGCAAGCATCCATGGTGATAATACTTGATCGTTGTTGCACCCTTCAACTCCCACCCCTCTGCAGCTGCAACACAACCATTGCAATGAACCTACCCCCACAATACCTAGTTGTACATCATCGCAAAGCCTTGCTGGTCATGTCTTGCCATATGCATCGCCAGTAACCCACCATTTAAGCAACATGTTTGGTGAAACTTTCCACACTGCTATGCAATCCTTTCGTCAGTGCATTTATGCTTTTTCTGAATTGAAAATTTATTCTATTTGCAATGAGATCTATGCCGACATGAGAGTCTAGGCCTCCAACACTAGTATTGTGTGTTTGTGTTGTGCTTCCAAAAAAGATGTCCACAGATTTAGTCTAGCCAACAAAATGGATCAAGGGCCACAACCAACCATCCTTGCAAAGCTTACTCAATTTGAAGAAATGTTTATAGCTAGAGTTGCTCCAGTTTTGCAAGTAACCCATGCTAGAGGAGGCCAATAAAAATATAGTAGCCATACTATAAGCTTCCCACAAGACATCACGACCATTGCAACTTTTTTTTTTGTGTCGTCTACATGATCTTGAAGTCGTGATTGTGTGAATGATTGGCATTCAAGAGACAAACTATGATTTCTATGTTGACAAACATAATTTCATGGCTCCATTAATATATAAAATTGAGAATGACCCATAATATAGTGATGTTGCAATAAATTGTGATGCTTTAAATTCGTTTCCTTCTACAAGTACGGACATCTCTGATCTTCTGCACATAATGGAAGAGCCAATGTACAACCCAATTCAACCAATGGCAACTGCAGAAGACACTGTTGATGAGGAAGCTGACCTTTGGGACTTGTCATCATTTATTCCATTGATGCTCAATCCTCCTCAAGAATTGCAGGAAATTAGAGATGGCTTAAAAATTAAAGACATTGGTCAAAATACCTTTCCTTGGCCTAAAATAAATCCTAGCCCTATCAATGAATATAATACAAAAGGGTTATTAAGCATGGTTTTTCCAATCTTGTTCCCTGTTGGCATGGTAATGCCCCTACAATTGAGAAGCATACAAATTCACTTACATGAATCTTCCTTGCACTTGATGTGATACTATGATACTAGTAGATTTTTGAAGCATGTCAGATATAGATATTAACTTTATAATTTGATAATGAGACATCAAAGCCAACAATCAGTATCAAATTTTATGAAAGCAAACGTGGAAGAAAGAATCCCAAAGTCTGTTATTGCTTTGTGACAATTGCTTCAAGAGGCACTAGATACCCAAATAGCAAACCAACTTGTTTGATTTGTTTCATCCTTGTGAGGAACATGCTCATATTGGGCCAAGTGTTGATAAGAGTTTGCAACAATGATCCACCAACTCATTATACCGACTCTTTTCTTCACTTTGAGCTTTGAAAATACATAATGGTCAGATCTACATAAGGTGATTGAACCTCATGCCCAATTGGATTTTCCATACTCTTGGAGACACTTCACAGAGAAAATTATATAGAACCTGCACATAACAACCTTGTACATGCACTTGAAATTCACTATGTTTCGTGAAGAGGTTATTGAGAAACTATTCCACACAAAATACTATTGGTATAGGTATGAGTGGTAGCATCGCTAGTCAGAACATGTACATGGTTTCTTGTGGCTCCTAGATGCCCCAAACATGGACATGCTTCATTTTTCCAACCCACATGAGCTTCAACAAGCAAAAAATTTCTTTGACCGCTGTCTCAGCATGGAACCTGCATTCCCTAGAGCAGTTAATATCAAGGATGCACCACTCAATTTTGGAGAACCCGTGCTTGTTTGATACTACACAAATTTCTTCCATGGATCCAATGGTGGACTATGAATAGTTGTTGAACATGGTGCAAGGGCATACCAAGTGCACTCAATACACTTTCCTTAGGAAAAAATGACACCAATTACAATGTCGCTACAAAGCTCCATGGTCTATGCAACCATCTTCAACATTGGCAATTGATAGTGAATTGAACAAATCCTATAAACCAGCAATAAATGATGAGCATGTTAATATCCAAAACCCTGGGATGCTTGAAATTTGGTGAGAAAATGTTGATTTCCAGCTAGTATTGTCTAGACAAATTGTGCTAAACTAAATTTCCAAATATGCATCAAAGTCTGAGAAAAAATATGAAAGCTACATTGATATCTTGCAAAGGCTTGCAAATAAAAATTCATCTAGGGATAAAGTGTTTATTTCCTACCAGAAATTTATGATGAATTTGGTTGTTGATCATGACATTGGTGCACAAGAAACATGCCATATGCTGTAAAAGTTGCCCCTTTTCATGTCAAGTCAGCATTTCTTGTCTTTGAATGTTAGTAGGCAGACATTCCATTGTTTGAAAATAGTTAATAGTGGTGACGAGCTTGCCAGTGGTTATATTCATTCCTACATGCAAAGACCAATTGAAATGGAGATGATATCCCTTATTCATTCTACACAACTTTATGGGTATGTGCAAGATCATCATGGAAAAAACAAGCCCTTAAGTGGCAAAAAAAATAGAAAAATCAGAGTTAGGAAACTTGACGTAAAATTTTGAATAAGTTATCCATATTAAATTTCAAAAATATGTAACAATAAAATCTATAGAAAATTGAATGTAGTTTCTAAACTACTAGATTTGTTTAAAAAAAAAAGAAATTTATTTGGTGAAAATTTGAAATTTCAATGCAATAGTACTTAAATTTCAGGGAAAAAATAAGATTTAGGTGTCTGTCTAAAAACCCTAACCACAATAAACTGATAATATTTTTTTTATAATATTTTAGAGATAAGTAGAGGACTTGTGTCCCAATGTGATGCATATTTTTTTTGTAATTTTTTTCAAGTAAATAATTAATTATGAATTTTTTTTATTACAACTTTTAAAAAATATAAAGAGCTCGTATGTCGACCACCTTAACTTGGTCAAAACTTCAATAAATTATTTTTTTCTTTTTTTAATCCTATAGTATGCAAAGCATAGAATGTGACACATGTTCTTGATTCAAAAAATGTGATACTGTTTGAAAGCTATAAATATTTTCAATCAACCTATCAATTGGGACTTCAGTCGTTATTTGAATAGAAAATGAATAATAATTACTTATTAAATTCAAGGTAAAAGATAATTTATATTTTTGGAAAGTTGAGAATTTCCTTTAAAAACCCTTTTCGTTTCATCAATTTTGGGTTAAAAAAAGTCGTCAGCCACATACCCATCATATTGCCACTTTTTGGCCCATCATGATCTTGCACATACCCTTATACATATCAAAAAAATTGCAAAGGTGCAACTTGGCGTGCTCGGCCACAACCTACTATCATCATTGTTTACCCCCATTTCAAGACCATCCCACCAGAAAAAAAGTGATGCCTTTGAAACATTTTGTTGGTCAAAATTGCTACTATACAAATATTTTCAAAATATTGAGCTTGAGATAGGCCTTACGAGAGAAAGCACAACACAAAATTGGAGTCTATTTTATGTTGCTGGCTATGACACTTGGCATGTTAATAGACTTAATGTCCCCCCTACTGATGGGGAGGGTAGCAATAGTGATATCGATACTGCATTGTCCCCGCTCGACGTAGATGAATATGAGTGGGAGTTGCTCTCTCAACTTGGTGCGACAAAAAATGTTTGTTTTAACCAGTTGCAACTCTTGGGTAGACGAGACTTTGACCTGCATCATAGGTGGGACAACCACCATGTTCTAGAGAATCTTCATAGCATTGTTGAACAATTTGTTTCAACAAGTAAATTTCATACAACTGAAGGCACTCTTCCCTCTTTCGCAATGCTTGCACTTTTCCACTAACTATCTCCCAAGCAAAAGCTTGCTTTGAATATTATTGAACAACACCATCTTGGCCCTTCCTCATCGTCACCACTACGTATGATCATTCAAGGAAGTACTAGCATAGGTAAATAATTCCTCATTGACAAGATTTGGAGAGCACTAAATACGTGATTGAATTAGAAAATGAATCTTTTGCTTGCTTTGGCTCCAACGGGTGTTGCTTCCTAGAATATTCATGCCTCCACAATGCATACTGCTCTACGGATACCAATAAGATATATGAATCCATTGAAAGGACAACCATTGACCATATTTTAGGAGGACTTCAAACACATTAACTTCATCTTAATTAATGAAATGAGCTTCTTGGGACCAAAGTTGCTTAAAATAGATAGTCAATTGCGACAAGCATTCCCTAGTAGACATATGCAACCATTTGGTGGTGTGTCTATTATACTTGCGGGTGACTTGGCACAACTACCCCCTATAATGGACATACCTATCTATGGTTCTTAGTCCATAGCGTTGGCACTTTGACACACTTTTAATAATGTTGTCATGCTTGACACTGTCTTCCGCTAGCATGGGCAATCCGATTCATAACAATAGTTTCACACGCTCCTTATGAATATTAGAAATTTCTAGGAATCCTTGTTTGATTGGAAAATTATTATGAAGTGAACGAAAACCATGCTTACGTCTAAGTAAAACCAAGAGTTTGATGAGGCTATCCACTTATTCCCAACAAATAGGTTGGTTGCTTTGCACAATAGGAAAATGCTACAGCACATAAATGTTCCAATTGCAATTAGTGCTGTTGAATGTTCCCAAAAGAAAACACTTGATTATGGTGATGATGAATAGCTTCAAGAAAAGCTCTTGCTTGCTATTGGTCAACAAGTAATGTTGACAACAAATCTTTAGGTGGCAGCTGGCTTGGTTAATGGATCATTAGGTTCAGTGAAGGCTATTGTATATGCTACAGGTGCTAGACCACCTCAACTGCCTAGATATGTTGTTTTTGACTTCCAAAACTACATTGGGCCAACATGGGATCAAGACAATCCAAGATTCATCCCGATTATCCCAATCACATGAGGTAGCCATAGGCAACTCCTGTTTACAATGGCTTGGGTGATAACAATTCATTAATCTCAAGGCTTGACACTAGAGAAAGCTACAATAGATATTATAACTAAAGAAAGGCAAGGGATAACATTCACAGCTCTCTCTTGTGTTAAATAAATAGCGGGAATACACATAGATCCACCTTTTTGTTTTAACAGGTACTCTAGGCTACATTCCACCAAATATAACGAGCTTCAAATCAAATAAGAGGCTCACCTAAAATAATTATCTGCATTCCCATCATGATGAAATATTTTTGTTCTTTATGGTAACTATACCACTTCTCCTTTTTGTTTCTGTTTCAATTCTTTCACAATACCCTTGAATCCTACTATTCATTTTCCCTTGTTCACTCCATAGTCTAGTTCTAATCGCTTTCCCCAACATTCCAAAGGTTTTACCTCTACAATCATTGCTAAGAGAAGTTGCTATTCAATTCTTGCCTTGTGTTTCCCCTTGTGCCCAACAAGAAACATTGATTCATTCCTCTTCCCCACTTGCCCAAACTATTATCTATATTTAATTTTTCTCTCAATAGCTTCCTCCCCTTTACCTAGTTATGCCACTTCAAGGGGTATCATGTTTGAATCATTTATTTCTAACCATTTCAAATTCTAACAAATTTATATTGCAAACATTTACAGCTGTTAGTGCAGATCTTCACAATTTTTAATACCTTCGTTCTCACAAGTTTTCCATGGTTTTCATGTTGCAACTATGTTCCATTTGTATACAAGGTAAGGCTATATGTCATTCTTTCCATCTCTTCTTTTGCAACTACATCCACACTTCTTTGTCACAAATACCACAACTGAATATATTTTTAAAAATAGATAACAATGCTTTCAATTGAACAAAATTGCTAGGTACCAGAAGACAATTATATGCAATTGTCCACATATTGTACCGTCCTCTTTGTAAAAGGTATGCCTACATCCTGTTTATATGATCTATTCTATTGCAAATACATTAGATATTATTTTTTACTAACTATATGACTGTTTATATTTTTTCATTTAGATATTGCCTACTAATGACATATGTTTGTCGTACTAAACTTCAAATTCCCCTTATGTCTAACCATATTTCATTGAAAGCATTTTAGATTGAAAATGTGTGTACTGAAATATATATTCACATCTCCTGTGTATAGATCTCCTAAATGTTAAATAGCTTTATGATTACACATTTACATGGGGTATGGTCATCACCTACATTCCATTTCTATACAACATAAGCCTATATATCTTATCTTTCATTTCTTATTTCACAACTCCATGTCAATTTATTATTGAAAGCATTTGAGGTTACAAATGTGTGTGCTGATATATAGATGCACATGTCCGCTGTACAAATCTACTAAATGTTAAATAGCTTTATGATTGCACATTTGCATGGTGTGTGGCCTTCACCTACATTCCATTTGTATACAACACAAGCCTATATATGTTTTCTTGAATTTCTTATTTCACAACTCCATGTAAATTTATTAAAGATGTACAACATTAATCCCAACTCAAAAAAAATTCTCAAGTGTCAAACAAATGCCTTCACCATTGATTATAGTGGTGGACATTTAATCTTTCTACTCAAGGGTTTGGTGAGAGCCCATGACACTCGATGAAACAATGTGGTAGGGTGCAAAGAAGGCCTCCTTTCCTGTCTCAATACTCCAATCCATTCCCTACCCATGGTATGCCTATATTTTATTTACTTACACTATTCTACTATAGTTGCATTGCATATTATTTGGTGTGAATTCTATAAGTCTTTATATTTTCTGATTGATTTATCATCCACCAATGGTATGTGTTTAGTACACTAAAGTTCACATTATCCTTACATGTTTACAACCATACTCAACCCAAACAATCCTCATTCATGGATGTTTTTACACCTTCAAATCTTGTATTAATTTAGCAGCGACCTAAACATTGCTTTCACCATTGATCCCAATGGTGGACAATTTATTTCCTTTCTTAGGGGTTTGGTGAGAGCGCATGACACTCCATGAGCCAATATGGTAGGGAAGACATTGGGCCTTGTTTTCTTATGTTCACACCGCATTCTGCAACATGCACCAGGTAAGCCTAAATTTTATTTACTTCATTCCTGCCATTACATGTCCATAGAAAATTGTGTGTTATAAAATATAGATCTTTGATATCTCTTGGTTTACATATTGTCTATGAATTAGAGATGGCCACTACACTAAAATTCACACTTTGTTGTTATTCTTCCAGAGCTTACTCTAGCAATAATGCAAATTTCAATGATTTTGTTTAAAGTCATCAGTGGCCAAAATATTGCTTGTACCATTGATCACACTACTAGAACAATTTATTTTTCTAATCGAAGGTTTGGTGAGAGTGTGTGATGCTCCATGACCCAATATAGTAGGGTGGAGATCAAACCTTGTTTTCTTGTCTTCCTACTGCAATCTACCATGTGCACAAGTATGGTTAAATTTTACTTATTTCATCTCTTGCATTACATTTGTATTCCATATTTTGTATTAGACATTGTAAAAGTATTTAAATCTACTAATTTACATATTCTCTATCAAATACAGATATTTACCACACTAAATTTCACATTTTTCTATTATTTTTCCATAGGAGACTCTAGCTATAATGGTGAATTTGATGAACTAATGGAAAAATTAGTTACCATGGTCAAATAGACAATTAGATCCTAATATACTATATGTTGATTGTAATAAGCAATATTCATTCCACCCTTGATTAGAGTGGTGGACAATGTATATTCTTGCTTGGGGGTTTGGTGAGAGTCCATGAGGCTCCATGACCCAATATGGAAGGGTGGAAACCAAGGCTTCATTTTGTTGTGTCTTATTTTATATATCTTATGTACAAATCTCTATGTTTTACATAATTCATATGTTTCGGGCTATCATTGTAGAATTTGAGAAAGCCAACTTCACAGAACTCAAAGAACACCTACATGCAAATAACCTGTCATAGAAAGGAAGAGATTGAGACAAAAAAGCAAAGGGTGCTCTGAAAGCTAAAGATGCATTAATCATAGAGAATTAATTAAAAAATACAATGAGATCAATCCTTATGAAGGAGATCAAGAAAGCCTAAAGTGTAACCTAAAATGGAGCATTTAATAATTATAATAATTATTAAATTCCTACAAAATGCAAACTGATTTTATCTTAAGTGAAATAATAAAAGGTGACTTAATTAAATAATTAAGTAATAAACCTTTTACTCTAACACCCGCCCTTAAGATGAACTTAGGGAGTAGCTAGAAACTAAATGCATGAAATCAATGCAACTACAAGCTAGAAATCAAACTTGGGTCCCAACAACTAAGCCTAATGAGGTACCCAATCACAACCAAATCTCTATAAAGTGGAGTAAAGGAGAAAACCGAGTGGGAAAAACTTCTCTCCAAAAAGAGATGAAAAAACATGTTGAAAAAAAATGAAGGAAGGCCTCAAAAAGACCCCAAAGGACAACTTCCTTCACCCCATGCATGGAGCACAACTAAAGATAGTGTGGTCATGCCAAAGGTTTAGTGAAGATGTCTGCAACCTGCTCCTCTGTAGGAATGTACTGCAAGATGAGAGAACTTTCCTAAATCAACTGCTTGATGAAGTGCATGTGGATCTCAATGTAATTAGTCTATTGATGCTCCACTAGGTTGCAAGAAATGTGAATGGAACTCTGATTGTCACACCAAAGAATAGTGGGACTATCAAGAGGAAACCCAAACTCTATCATCAACTGTCAAAGCCATAGAATCTCCTGACTAGCTAACACTACTACTCGGTACTTAACCTCTGTAGATGATAATGCAATAGCAGACTACTTCTTGCAAGACCATGTGATAGGACTAGAACCAAGGAAAAAAATAAAGCCAGAAGTAGACTTCTAATCATTGAAATCACTAGCCCAATCTAAGTTAGTTAAGCCAACAATGTGAGGGATCTTGAAGTGTAGTGAATGCAATAATGAGTGGT
>VDFB02070907.1:0-22814 GCA_007258455.2 Sequoia sempervirens | reverse complement strand
TCAAGGAAAAAACAATCAACCACCTCTGTTCCTTAGACCTACAATCAAACATCATCCCAACCATTTAAGATATCTTTGCTCAAATCAACACATCCATCATCCTATCTTCACTTAAACACCATTTGTAACAACAACAATCAGCATTAGTTTAACATTGTCACCAGACCTTTAAGATACCAATTTCATCATGTTTTGATTGTAATATTCCAATATATCAATATAGACACACTCTGACTACTTTGCTTTCAAGACACCATTGCCATATATTGGAAACATATACCCAAATCATCAAATCTTTCACAATCTACCTTCAAAACATTACCAAGCATAGACACAACTGTGGAATAACAAATAAGACTGCTCCCAAGCACTTAACAACATTCCTTTCGCTATTTCTACATATTCTCAGGCCTATTTTGATCCTTTTCAACACTCTAAATGTTTATACACTTATTTCACAAAACAGAGTATTGATTTGTGGGATTCACCCGATTTAGGGTATGGAGTCCTAAAGATTAAATAATGTATTGATGTTAAAGACTAAGGAATTTGTATGTATAGTGATAGTTGTATTTAGATTTGTGACAAACTTGTTTGCATAGTGGTAATCGAATAGCATCACTACTTGGGTATAGGGACAGTTTATATTGTTTTGATTGAGTTATGCTTCCAAAGCTTTCAATTAGTTAATTTGACAACTTAGCACTTTTTGCACAGGTAAAATTATTCTTCATGCCGAAGAAACAAACTATTAAAGGGAAAAAACTAATAGATGATAAGCTACAAGCCTTAAGAGATAAAAATAAAAAATGGATGAGGGAATATCGTGAAAAGTAGAAATTGGGAACGATTGATGAAAACAAGCCAGTTGAAGAGGAACTTCAACTATCAAAAAGAAAAGAAATTGGCAACACAAAGGGAACGAATGCAAAAGAGTCGTACTTGGGTAGATGCATATACCATAGTTGGATACACACCCTCTACCACAAGTGAAGATGAAGGGACACCAATACACACAAGCGAATATGGAGGGACACCATCTACCACAAGTGAGTATGGTTGGACACCTTCCACCACATCTGAAGTTGAGAGTACATCATCACTCAGAATTGAGGAACAAGGTATGTCTTCTATTCCACCCTCGATCGAAGGTACGCAATCTATCCCACCTCAATTAAATATTGATGAAATTGGTAATGTAGAGATGTATGTACCTAAGAGAACACCACCTAGAATTTTGTGTAGAAAGCCAAAGTTTTTGATTAATATTGATGAGGATATATTTTGGTGGAAGTATTATGGAAGGTAAGATCTGTAACACACTTGTAGAAGACATCGATAATATTTGGAAAATGTTCTTGAAAGGCTAAATGACTGCAATGATGTCACTATTTGTTCAAATGATGTGGGGTTTAGTACAGAAACATCATGAAGACTCTTGGGTTGAGAACATCAAATGCATCAAGTGAAAACACTATTGTGAAGAATCTACTGGATGCTTATGACACTGTGGGTAAGACCTCACGCTCAAAGGATAGTAATGTCACACGACGTGTCATTACATCAACTATGGTAAGCTATCAAACAAAGAGATCTCGCCTCATTAAAAAGACAAGTGAACAAGTGGGAATTAGTAGAAAAACTTTATCAAAAGCCGTTCAAAGGCGGCAAAGAATTGAGGGCACCAATTCAAATGAATTATGGGCATTCTCGGGGAGACTGCCACACAAAGATAAAAAAGTTGTTGAAGCATTAAGAACACTAATTGAAGATTATTGGAAGAATAATACAAGGCCATCTCCGAATCAAAAGGATGTCGTAAGAAGGAGAATCGGTAGTCGAAACCGTGAGCCACATCCAAAGCATTTTTTGGATACGACTCAAACCCAATCTTTTCATAAATTTCAAAATGATTATCCTCAAATTAGTATTTCTCAAAGATTTTTTGAAATGATTAAACCTTTTTATGTCAAGATAAATCACACACGCACTACTTGTTGTAAACTGCATATTGAATTCTCTAACCATTTTGATGTTTATCGTTCTATATGTTTAGATTTGCACACTAACGATGTTTTGCAGGATTGTGGAATAGAAGCCCCACCAAAAATCTTTAAAAAGTTCTTATCAAAAAAATTTGGCGTGGAAATAGAGGATGGCCAAATATTCTATAGGATAGCATGCTTGGATGGTTCATGTGAGTGTTGTGGGTGGCTTGCAAATCTAATGCTAGTATGTCAACATGGAAAGCACATATGGTGGGAAAAACTATAGAGTTTAGAAGTATAAAATAGTGGCATATGGTACAAAAGATGGGTCTGAAGCAAAAAGGTGTGAGTTGGTTATTCAGAAAATTCCACTGTATCAGTTCATGTCCATGTTTCGTGAGAATCTAGTGTATGAGTATGCAAGGCATACCCATAGAGCCCGATGGTTGGACACACAATTCAAGCTATTCAAGGACACCTTTCCACTTGGAAGAATAGTATCAGTGGTTGAATTTGTAGAGAACTACACTCTATAGCCACAGCATGAGGTGCAGTCACAGTATTACAACTCCACATAGGTTTCGATATTTGTGCACATAGCATTCATACATGCAACTGATAGTACAGAGGATGAAAGGAAGGTATTGAGGGAGTATCACTTTTATATTAGTTATGATCGCACACGTTCTCTAGAGTTCATGGAAGGTTACTTCCAGATGTTATACAACCATTTGGCTCAGAGGGGCATATAATATGGTCAAACAACTGTGCAACATAGTTCAAGAACGTGCACATGTTCTACTAGTTGTGGAGGATGCATCTCACTACACATGTTCAACATATGTGGAACTTTTTTGAAGCCGAACATGGAAAGGGGGAGCATGACGGTGTAGGAGCATGCGTGAAAAGAGCATTAGCACGAGAAGAGTTAAAGTATCAAGACAGTGCACAGTTGACAGATGCAAGATCAATCGTCCAGTGGTGTAATGCTTCGATGGGTCTAGGTAATGAAGGTATGTCTTCAGTTCATAGATTTTTTTGGTTGATGGATGATACTAACATTGCACCATATGAGGATTGTTGTACACTAACAGGATCGAGTGAGTTGCACTCTTTCCTTAGCTCAAATGCAGGTTCATGGAGTATCGATACACGTAAGATGGCATGCTTTTGTTCTTCATGTACAATGCAATCCTGGAATGATTGTGAGTTAGGGGAGTAGGTTGACAAATGGTTGATAAGTTATCTTAGCCCACTTCACATGTATAGCCCTCCTGATGGCATTGGAACTAACACAAATGGGAATCGTCGGTCGAATTTGACCATGTATCAGATCTAGTTCAACCAGGTGATATATCTACTTGCTTAGTATTTGAAATTCCATATTGTTATCTTACTTTGTACTGTATTCATAATGTTGACTAATTTCAAGAGATTTGCCACACATATCAATGTAGGGCATGTTTATGTAGTTATTGTAGATGAAGACAATGAAGAGGTACAGACTATTACTTGTGTCGTGTTGAGGCCAAAAAGAAATTGGAAGCCCCAATTGTAGATGGAGAAAACATTGAATACCCTACATGATCAGTTGTTGTTACTGGAATGTGGCTCAGAAGGTACCCACATAAGAGTGTTAAACATTAGTTGTTTGTGGAATTTGACACGCATCATAAGATTCTTCATTACTCAAACCTTGTTGTGGCATCCAATGTTCCTTTGACAAAATATAAGGGTAGACCTTTGAACAAGACCTTGTGGAAGGTCCGCGAGTCTAACCATGAGGCAATACTTGACACAATAAAGAGTAGAGCAGACCCGGATGGTTCATTGGATTAATTTGTAAGTATATGCACAACTGTTCTTATTAATTTATACTTGATGGTAAAATTTGTTAGTAAGTCTCATTTTTTTATGTTAATAAATGCATATTTAATGTCTTCCCATTCTTGTAGTTTCGAAGGCATCTGGCATTATGCTCTGATGGATGTTTATACCCTGCTCCAAAGCTCCCATTTTGGCATAGGTTATGGAATTTGGCTTCACACCTACTAATTGCATTTGCTTGAAAGTTTCTAAAGCCTTTTTAGAAAATCCATTTTGTGTATATCCTGCAATCATCGTATTCCATGAGATGGCATCTCTTTTAGGAATTTTGTCAAACAGTTCACAAGCCTTGTCTATGCTTCCACATTTTGCATACATGTCTACTAGGGCAGTTGCAACTACAACATCTAACAAAATTCCTCTATTATTTATTCTTTGATTGATGTTCATACCCTGTTCCAAAGCCCCCATTTTGGTACAAGTAGGAAAGATGTTGGCAAAGGTTGTGGAATTTGGATTTATACCTACCAATTGCATTTGCTTGAAACTTTCTAAAGCATTTTCAACAAATCCATTTTGTGCATATCTAGCAATAATTGTAGTCAATGAGATGACATCTCTTTGAGGCATTCTGTCAAAAAATTCGCATGCTTTCTCTATGCTTCCACATTTTGCATACATGTCTAACAAATCATTAGTCATGAATTAGGATGAGTCTTTTAGATTACCTGAGTCAATAGTGTGAAAATTGCAATCTTGTACAAATGTTGCTCTTCTAGCCTATGAAGGCAAAACAACTCAAATTTGTATATGAACATGCAATATTGATGTCTTGATGATGTAATAAGGTTTTTTTAGGGTCATTTGAATGGATTTTTGGGTCTTAGATGATAGGAGTAAATTTTTTTTCAAAAATGCAATGTTGTCATAGTGTAATTTGTGTAAACTCGTCATTTAAGTTGTAAATCCCTTAACCAATGGCCCCCTCTTTCAAAAAATAGTTGAGGGTCATTGGAAATGATGTGTAAAAGTTTATAAGGCCTCCTTTTAGTTAGGGCAGAAGGTTGATTGGAAGTTTGAATCATTTGAATATTAAAAAAACTCTATTTTTCTTGATTTTCCAACAGTTTTGACTATTCCTTCAATTGGTATGACCTACAGCAGCATTGTAAATCCCTATAATGAATATGGTTTGATAGAGAGTAGAGAATAATTTCTTTTGGTGGTGATTTGAATTGATTTCATTAAGTATTAAGAAATTTACTTCAATTTTAGTGAAAGAGGGTCTGAAACCCTACCAAACAAGGGTTTGGTCACCAAAATGGTCATAATTCCCATTTCCACCGTGGGAAAAATGTAAAACTTACTAGAATGTTAGGTTTAGGGCCCTTATTCATGTTCAAATTTGTTTCATAGTGAAAGATGGAGGTTTGCAAAAGTTATTTGATGCCCTAGGTCAGTTTTTCCCTTGTAAATGCATGAAAATGGTCGTTAAAATGCACTTTTCATAATTTTCTGAGTATTTGTGCAATACTAATGAATGAAAAGCATGGAATAGGTCTTAGGGAACCTGTTAGAATATTTTAAAGGAATTATGGGTGTTTGGGTGTGCCTTGAAAGGTTGAACACTTCCTTATGCAGGCCTAGTTAAGCCTCATTTATGGCTTGTAAGTCAATCTTTTGATACATTTTATGGTGGGTTTTTGATCTTGTGCTTTTGGGAACTTGTGGAGGATATTTTTAGGAGTCTAAAAGAATGTTTCATTTTCTGGTTAATTCCTTTAATTAGTTTTTATTTTGACTATCCTATTGGTAAATGTTGCAAAGTTACATGGGCTTGTGTAGGAGCGATGGAAGAATGGATGTTTATGGGTACAAGGTTTATTTGTTTGGTCATTTTCTATTGTGTGAAGAGTTTTTACATCATCCCCAAGTCATGTTGAGATGTTTGATTGTGTGATTCAAGTTGAGTGATCAAGTTTCATTGTTGAGTGATCAATTCAATCAAAAACAACAATGGCAAAGTCTGCCCTTTCAAGGTTTTATGAAGGGAAAGAGAGTCCAAATTGTAAGGGAAACAAGAATTTCTTAAATGAATGTCAAGTTGAGTGTGGATTGAGATTTTTCTTCCTTTGCTCTGCATCACATTAAGCCAGTTTGGAACACATCTCAAATTGGACATTAGGTCCTTTTAAAGTCATTTATTTCAAATTAGGACATTAGGTCCTTTCAAATTGGAACACATCTCAAATTGGACATTAAGACTAGTGATCTTGCCATTATCATCTATTTTAGTTTAAATTCCCTTGGAACACCTCCTCTAAACTCTATATCCTTGCATTCAATGGTGTGCTTCAAATTGTGTTTGTATGATGCCTTGAATTGTCATAAGGTTTCTTAATAGGTCTTTGAAACCCTTGCTTCTCTAAATTTTTCTATTCATTGACTGTCATACTTAAAATATTCCTTCAAATTCCTTCAAGGTGTTTAGGAATGATGATTTAATGGTGAAAAGTCAAAGAGAAGATTCTGGAAGTGTGTGGAAGTCAATTTTTCAAGAGGCCCTAGTTTATGGAGCAATTTCATGAGGGTTTTGTGTTTGATCATGTTAAGGGTGTCATAGGAGATTAAAAAATGGAAAATAATTGGTTTGGGAACAATTTAAGATACCGTAGAAAGTTTCATGGTCAAGTGATAAGTTTTGGATAGGGTTGCTTTGGAAAAGGGTGCTATTTAGGCTAGTTTTGGTGGGACAACAAATTTTTAAAGGTTTGGTCTGAAAAAAGTGCTATCAAGATTTTGGTATGTTGTGTAGCATCACAAAAAACACCTAATTCAATCATTAGTTTGGTGAGTCTTTTGGAAAAGTTGTTAGAAAAGTAAAAAAAAACCATTGGAGGCCTAGTTGGCTGGAAGCCTAGTCAAGGTGGAAAAGTGGGTTTTTGTTTGAGTCAGAGCTTTGGGGCTTTGAAAACATTCAATACAAGTTTTTTTGTATCCCTTAAGGGCATTCCAAGGGTTTGGATCCATACGAGAAAGATTGGAGTCATAAGTGCACTTTGAGGCTTCTTTCCTTAACGTTGTTTAGAACATGCTTGAGATTACTTCAATGAAAAAACCTTCAAGCATTTGAGTTATATTTTGAGTCCCATATCCTCTACATCATAGTCATATCAGAGTAGTAAGTAGGTCCTTTAGGGATTGAAGAATCAACAATGGCACCTAAAAATCAGTTAGCAAGAGAGTTGGAGGAGTTGAGGGAAACATTGGAAAGGGAGAGAAGGGAAAGAAGAGAAGAAGAAGCAGCAAGAGAGCAGGCTAAAGCAAGGGGAGAGAGAAGCTATGTAGGCTAGGATCAATAGCCTTGAGAGAAATAGGTGAGGAGAACAAGGAGAACAAGAAGACAATGATGAAGAAGAAGAGTGATAGGGAGGGGGTTGGAGGAATCAATCATAGAGTCCTACTCTAGGTCTTTCTTGCAAGAACTCCTTGGTTTTTTGTTTCACCACCTTAACCTATAGGACCCTTCTCAAGTTTAGGTACCCCTGGTCTGTCTGGCCAACCCCACTTCTATCACAATTCCATCTACCAAGTTAACCTTGGTGCAATGCTTCAACTCTTCCTTAGCCCTTAATCTACCCTAAAGGCTAATCTATCCTCAACACTCCATTAGTTCTTGTAGGGGTGTAGAGATGTCTTCAATGGCTTAAAACCAACCTCCTAGGGTTCTTGAAGGTTCACCAAAACTCCACCTTTTCATTGCTTTCACCAAACCCTCATCTAGGGTTAAGAAGGCTACTAGTCCATGACCCACAATTAGGTCTCCATCACCAAAACAAATGGTTATTACTCAAACATTTCAAAAGACCACCTCAATCTTTCTTTGAGGTCCTTGTCCCATATGAACACCTCTCAAATATTTTTGAGGTCCTAAGCTTTAACTATCCGTACAATGCTTAATCTTGAAAATTGTCATTTCCTAGGGTTTTAAGCCATTTTCTGGCTATTTTCAAACTGTCAACTTGTTCTCACATCAATTGAACTGATGGAGCTTTCTCCTTCATGTGGCAACTAGGTAAGACACTTACCTACCTCCTCTAAAAATAAATTTATCAAGAACTGGTCACCCCTACAAGTTATGTGCTCTGCACTTCTTGTCTTCCCTAGCCTGATTCTTCCTCGCTCGCCTAGGCCAAGACTTTGCCAATAGCTCTTGTGTTCACACAAACCCTAAATCCTACCATATTTACACATATGTAGTCTAGTCACTATTCCTAAAGGGTGGTACAATTTGTATGGTAGGAAAGTGATCTAAACCTCCATTTGCTCAAGACTTCCTAGTTCAAACTAGCAACAGTGTGGAATCCAACTTATTTACAAATAGTGCTTGAAAATGAATAAAACGACTATCTAATGACACACAAAGCTTGTAGAAACACCAATCTACATCCTACACAGGTCTTGATGCTATATCATTCCATTAAAGCTTCAAGTACCCTAGGAGGTTGGTTTGAAGCCATTAAAGACATTCCCACACCCCTGTAAGAACTAATGGCGAGTTGAGGATAGGTTAGCCTTTAGGATTGATTAAGGGCTAAGGAAGAGTTGGAGCATTGCACCAAGGTGAGCTTGGTAGATGGAATTGTGATAGAAGTGGGGCTGGTCAGACAAACCAAGGGTACCTAAATTTGAGAAGGGTCCTATAGGTTAAGGTGGAAAGCCAAAACACCAAGGAGGTCTTGCAAGCAAGACCTAGAGCAGGAATCTGTGATTGATTCCTCCAACCCCCTCCCTATCAGAAACACAAGAATACCACTTTCTTTAACTAATCTCCTCCCTTCTTCCAAAGTGATTCTATAAGCATGAAAATCTATTTATTAGATAACTTGTTGAGTGACCTCTTCATACGTAGATGGGTCAACTCCTTTTCATTATCCAATTTTTCATTAAGTTCATTTTTCTTCACTTTGATGATGAAGTCTCTAAAGTCATTTGTAGTAACAAAGGTATCATCATCCATGAACTAGCTACAAGCTAATACTTTGACATCATTGGGAATAGAGTTCTCATCATAAAAATTAACTGCTAGCCTATTTTTAGGAAATTGTTCATCACCTTGATTGATTTGGGGAGAAGGGAAGTGTTAGTTCACTTCCTCATCTCTAGGAACATTCTTCATAGTCTCCTCTTGCACACTCTCCCTTTCTTTTGGATTCTTTGAATAATCAACCAAGGGTGCATCAAGAGTTTGCATTGATTGGCTATGAGCAACTTGTGCTGATGATTCTATTGACAAGGCTTGTTGTTGAACAAGTTGTTCAACTTCCATCCCTTTTTCTCTTGCTCTACCAACTTCATCATGCTAGAAAAATTCCCATCTGCCATGGCAAAAAAAATCTTCTCCATCATTTCCATGGGACTTGTGTACTTTGCAAAGGAATAACATAAGCATGATTATTTTTATCCTCTTCTATTTTGTTTGGACCATGAACATCCATTTCCTTTTCCTTTCTCTGACCTCCTTATTAGTTTTGAGGTTCCTTATCACATCATTAGATGCATGGAAATGATGGTAGATATGAGATCTACCCCTCTCTACCCTCATTTTACTGATATACCCTTTAGGATCACAACTCATGGCAATTTCTACTTTCATTCCATAAATAGCCTTGATCAATAACTATGCAAGCTAGGATCAATAGCCTTGAGAGAAATAGGTGAGGAGAACAAGGAGAACAAGAAGACAATGATGAAGAAGAAGAGCATGTGTGGGTAACTCAAAGACAACCAGAAAATGAGATAGAAGACCCTAAGGAAAGGAAGTTCATAAGATTGTTGAAAGCAGCACAAGGTCATGGAGGAAAGAGTCACATAGATTTGCCTAACTATCAGGGGAAGATGGATAGTGAAGAGGTGTTAGGATGGCTTGATGCCTTAGAAAACTATTTTGAGTTTGAAGAGATGGAATAAGAGAGGAAGGTTAAGTTTGCTAAGACAAAGTTGAGAGGTACAACACTGACATGGTGAACTAGTTTTTAGAATGATAGGATGGCTAGAGGGTTGGCAAAAGTTTCTATATGGGAAAGGATGAAGAGTTTGGTCAAGGAATAATTTTTACCATCAGATATTTGATCCATTTCATGAAAGAATGTTGTTGTGACTTGTGAAATGGATCAATCCTTACATGTATAATACATATCTAACAAAATAATGTGGAGGAAGGAGGAATGATAGGGTGTACACCAAGATTTCACATTGAAAACTACATGAAAATGATGCCTAAAGTGTAGCAGCAGGAGATCTACCTTAGTGAAGGGAATTTTTTTGAGTTGAAGGTGTTTAGAAATGATTATTTAATGGTGAAAAATCGAAGAGAATATTCTGGAAGTGTGTGGAAGTCAATTTTTCAAGAGGCCCTAGTTTTTGGAGCAATTTTGTGAGGGTTTTGTGTTTGAGCGTGTTGAGGGTGTCATAGGAGATTAAAACCTAAAAAATACTTGGTTTGGGAACAATTTAAGATACTATAGAAAGTTTCATGGTTAGGTGATAAGTTTTGAATAGGGTTGCTTTGGAAAAGGGGGCTATTCAGGCCTAGTCTTGGTGGGACAATAGATTTTTGAAAGATAGGACTGTCTAAATAAAATCCACCCACAAGCCTCTACCAGGCTCAAACTACTGAATTTAGAAAACTATGATATGCCTCTACAAGACCCCAAAGTCTCACCTTTTGACAGTGGATGGAAGAACAAGCATGGACCAATGTATCACTGTCCCCAAGAGGCTTAATTTACTGATCACACTAGGATTTTGATTACCTAGGCTCACCCCTTCACCCAAAGCCTTGATTTAGATTTTTATAGACTAATTACAACCATTTCCATCACTCCTAAGTGCCTCTTTAAGAAAAATCCACACAAAACAAGCAAAACTCACTACATGTTTGGGGTTCTTTAGAAGCAAAAAAGTTGGGACAATAGGCATGTGTTCCAAAAAAAGTGTATCTAAAATTGATATATGTTTTTAATGCCAAAAATGGGTACCATAAAATGTACTTATCCTGTAAAGACTCATGTTGGTTTGCATGTTACACCCAATTTAGTGTTTTAGCACTTACAAGCAAATTTGGTCGTCTAGTGCAAGTAATTTTCATTCTACAACTCATGCAACCAAATGGACTGTTCCAACACATTAAAATAGGAATTTTTACACTAGGAATGCTCCTCTTTTACACCAAAACATGCAGAATCACTCCAAGCTACGTTCAACCGGATCGATCCCTTAAGGGTCCAAAGGGCAAAATGGCTACAAACTTTAGCATGAGGTTACTCGGACACTGTGATACTTAGAAACTTATCGTCTGATCCTATGGGATCATGTTGGGCCCCTATACAATAACCTATCTCATTTTTTCTTATCTTGGAGTGGTTTTCCCATGGTATCTAGTTTTCAGTTGATGGAAAAAGTGTCAGATGGAAGCAGTGGAAAGTTGCAAGGTGGTGCAATTTTTGTTTTGCAACTTGTGTGACCAAACAGACTGTTCCAACGCATTCCAATAGGCATGTTTATGCTAGGCATAGTCCTCTTTCGCACACAAACACGCGGAATCACTCTGAGCTACGTTCAACCAGGCAGATCCCTTAAGGGTCCAAAGGGAAAAATGGCTGCAAACTTCAACACGAGGTTACTCAGACACCGTGACACTTAGAAACTTCTCATTTGATCCTATGGGATCATGTTGCACCCCTCTACAATAATCTCTCTCAATTTTCATTATCTTGGAGTGGTTTTCCCATGGTTTCCAATTTTCAGTTGATGGAAAAAGTGTCAAATGGAAGTAGTGGAAAGTTGCAAGGATGTGCAATTTTTGTTCTACAACTTGTGTGACCAAATGGACTATTCCAATTTGTTCAAATATGCATTTTTACACTAGGAATGGTCCTCTTTCACACCCAAACACATGAAATCGCTCTAAGCTACGTCCAACCGGATCGATCCCTTAAGGGTCCAAAGGGAAAAATAGCTGCAAACTTCAACATGAGGTTACTCGGACACCGTAATGCTTCGAAACTTCTCATCTAATCCTATGGGATCATGTTGGGCCCCTCTACAATAACCTCTCTCATTTTTGGTTATCTCAGAGTGGTTTTCCCGTGGTGTCTAGTTTTCAGTTGATAGAAAAAGTGTCAAATGGAAGCAATGGAAAGTTGCAAGGTGGTGTAATTTTCGTTTTGCAACTCGTGTGAACAAATGGACTATTCCAACATGTTCAAATAGGCATGTTTATGCTAGGCATGGTCCTCTTTCTCACCCAAACATGTGGAATCGCTCTGAGCTACGTTCAACTGGATCGATCCCTTAAGAGTCCAAAGGGAAAAATAGGTGCAAAATTCAACATGAGGTTATTCAGACACGATGATGCTTAGAAACTTCTCGTCTAATCCTATGGGATCGCGTTGGGCCCTTCTACAATAACCTCTCTTGATTTTTGTTATCTTGGAGTGGTTTTTCGCGGTGTTCAATTTCTTTAGTCGATGGAAAAGCGTCGATGAAAGTTTATGGAAAGCTGTAAGGTGGTGCAATTTTGTTCTACAACTCATGTGACCAAATAGATCGTTCCAAATGTGTTCAAATAGGTATGTTTACATTAGAATGGTCTCTCTTCTCAATACCTGAACACGCTGAATCGCCTGAAGTTAATGCTCAACCAAATCGATCCCTTAAGGGTTTGAGTGTATGTTGAAATAGCCATTCCTCCTATTGTTTGGGCTGTGTCTTAGTGATATGGGTCTGATGTAACTTGAATTATGGTAGTTTGAATGGGCCTATTGAGTGGTTTGGCAATCTTTGTATTGCATCAGCTTGTTGCTTACTATTATGCTTTGATAGATTTTTTCCAAGCATCCATAGCTTGTTCGAAAGCACCTATTTTAGGATTTTAGCCATAGCAGCAAGGCAATGAACTACTTGATAAAATGCTTTGATAGACATGTATGAAAAATGTGTTAGCATAGACAAGGCAAGGAACTTTGAGGGGTCGCCTCAAAGAAATGTGGTTTCATGGTGATGGAATGGCATGACGAATGCCATGACAAGCAAATTGCTATGGATTGTCATGGCATTCCATCACCATTGAGACCACATTTCTTTGAGGCTTTTTTTCAAACAGTTTGTTGCCTTTTCTATGCTATTACTTATTAGTATGATTTGATAGATTTTTTCCAAGCATCCATGTAGCTTTTTTGGAAGCACTTATTTTAGGCTTTCAACCATAGCAACAAGGAAGCAAACTGTTTGATATTCCACCACCATGAGACCACATTTCTTTGATGCATTTTTTTTAAATAGTTCATTCCCTTGTCTATGCTATTGCTTACTATTATGCTTTGATAGATTTTTTCTAAGCATCCATAGCTTGTTCGAAAGCACCTGTTTTAGGCTTTTAGCCATAGCAGCAAGGCAATGAACTATTTGATAAAATGCTTCGATAGACATGTATGAAAAATGTGTTAGCATAGACAAGGCAGTGAACTCTTTGAAAAAATTCCTCAAAGAAATGGAGGTTTCATGGTGATGGAATGCCATTTAAATAAAAAATATTTGATTGTCAGTGGCATTCCATCACCATGAGATCTCATTTCTTTGAGGCATTTTTTCAAAGAGTTCACTTTCTTGTCTATGATATTGCTTACTATTATGCTTTTTGATAGATTTTTTCCAAGCATGTATATCTTGTTCGAAGCACTTCTTTTTTAGGCTTTCACCATAGCAACAAGGAAACACTTCGAATCTATTGACAAAATGCTTTGGTAGATATGTATCAAAATGTAGTATAGACAAGGTAGTGAACTCTGCTTGAAAATGTCTCAGCAGCTGTGGTCTCATAGACCCCAAGGACAAGCAAATGCAATTGGCAGCCTACTCCTAGTTATTAGTTATTATGCAATGTGAAGTAATTGCATAATTGCTTAGGTTGACTTTGTAAAAACTATATTGTAAATTGAAATTTTGTCATCTATCGATCTAGTTATTAGTTAGGCGTTTGAAGCCATTGAGTTTGAAAGATGTGCAATGCAATGTAATCAACGCTATGAATATAAACTAAAAAATTATAAATTAAAGTTCAAAACATAAAAATGTCAAGTGTTTACAATCAACCATTATTGATCATTGATCAATCTGAAAAGTGTGAACATTTTTCTGTGTGGAAGGTAAACAAGAAAACAGTGGTTCAAAAACGAGGAATTTGTCTTCTCTGCGACCAAAATGAGAAATACAAATATAAAAGTATAGGAAGGAATAAGTCCATAAGGATCGAGTATGTAAGAACTGAGAATTGCAAAATTGGCTTTATGCTCTGACTCAAAACAATAAATTTTCACACTTTCGATAACCCAACATAAGTCAAAGTATATGTGTAAGTTGTAGCACAATTTGAATACATGTAATCACATTCATTGCACCATGAATTTATAATGCAACATGGACACCATCGATAAAAAGATTTGAAATAGCTGCATTTACATGTACATCAATATATGTCAGCTGTAGGTATAAAAATATAGTTACAAAATCCATATAGGCTTTACGAATGCCTACAAATGCCATGTACAAACGCCATGGTGCACACGCAGTTCCGCACTGTTCCTTTCTCCATGCTCTGGTTCAAATACAATTTTCTTTCCCTTTCCTAGGCGACCTAATGGCAATAAATATATCACCCGTTTCTGTTGAGGAGTGCTCCTATTGCTCCTCCTAGGGTTTAGCTCCTAGTCAAGTTTGAACTATTACAATAAGAAGTAAAGACATTAATATATAGAAATTACATTATAAAAATTAATATATTTAACAAAATTTAATCACTTACAGCCATCTAATGATCACTCTCCTCAATGGAAATATTTGCACGCCGATGCTCAAGCATGCTCGAGCCCTGTATAAACCATCCAAATAGGAATTAAACTATGAATCAATAATGGTTTGATTTTTTAGAAGAACTAGTTCATCTATAACAACGAATGTAAATTGAAATTTAGTAATTTGCCTCATACCTCCCCTATCAAAGCCATCGAGGATTGTATTGCAGTAGAAACACCGATATCCATTGCCCTTGTTACATTTGAGGTGTTTTCTACCAACATCTGAAAAATAAAACAACAAATTCATTCAACTACAAAATAGTTATCGAATTTGAAGTAATGCTTTGAGTTTGAATGATGTGTAATGCAACATAACCAAACAATATGATTATCAAATTTTAAAAAGCAATAAACTGGGACAATTACATTGAAAAAAATTAAAAAGATCTCTTTTTAGGACAAAATTTAAGTGAAAAAGATCAAAAACATACCGTAAAATATGAAACCAATACATGAAGAAGAGATGATCTAGTAAAAGGAGCTGATCAACGTACAATACTGACGCCAGAAAGACGGGTTATACCGTATGCCATACGCAGGCTTAACTGAGTTAAGTATGACAAATCCAAGTATCACTGTTGCAAGGAATGGAGTAAGAGCTAAATAAAGATACAATGACAATAAAAAATGATGGAGCTAACTTGTCAAGGGCCTATTCTTCAAAACCCTTATTAAATGCTTGTCATAGTTTAAGATATGCAATAAATGTTTGACAATGGAATTAACCTTTTGAGGATGACAATGATTAAATTGAGGTCTCCTTTTACCATGAAAAGATTGAATATTCTTTCTTTGGCCTATCATTATGATTTTAAGTTTCCTCACTTGAGTTAAATATAATAGTCAAGTGTTTATACCAAAGATGATAGAGAAAATAATCATGAAAAGGAGAATATGATGGTGATCAATGACAAGTCAATGGCACATTTGACAATTGAAAGAGTAGAGGAATGCATAGTGAACATCATGGTATGTAACTTATGATATAAATTAAGCCACATGGTTGATGTTTAATCCCGCATCTAAAGGGAAATTTTCTTAAACATAAATATCATGAAATTTAATGTTGCCATTGTAGTTGGCGATTAAAGCTGGTACTCTACAACATTGAAAATTATCCTTGTTATAAGAATTCCTCTCCACATCTTGTTGATTGGCTTGCAACACTCTTTGATGCAGGTTGTATGAAGTCAATTATGATTCCCTCTTTCTAAGCATTAGAGGGTTCATATCCTGGATATAACTCTTCTGAATTATCATAATCAAAATCACTAGATTCCATATTCAAAAATTCCCAACCAACATCTTCAATAAATTTATCTAGATCATCAGTAATAGTCTTACAAATTGGTCGCTAATTCAAGTTCATTCTACTTTCATAATACTTTATATCCATAGAGTTCATCCATTCCTTGATGCCATCAAGTGAAGATTGAGGAATGGCATACATATGGAGTACATCCATTTAATCATTTGAAAATACTATCAAATCCCTTTTCCTAAGTCCTACTTCCGTGTTAACAATCTCAATCTCACTAATAGTGATTACTAAGAAAGCGCAATTCCACCAACTCTACCACCAAAAATTTATAATTATAGGAACAATAAAAGCAGAGGATTTGAAAGGAACTCCATGAAAACCAAGCTCTCTAAATGGTATATAAAACTCTAGTTCAAAATATTTTAGATGAGGTTGCTCCCATAGCTCTCTTACTTGAAAATTCCTTGAAACTATGTATTGATTTTATTTTTCCTGTTCCTCTCTTGTTGTTCTTCCTTAATTTCATTGGTGCAGGAGCACCTAGGAAACAATAGAGAGCACACTAGGCAAAATGTGGAAGTATAGAATGAGTTTATGACTTAGATGTATGCCTTCAAGAATTTTTGTGGTTGGAATGATGTTTTCTAATAAGGTCATGTTGACCATGGGTGAGAAAGAAAAAGGTTCTAGTCCAAAGTTTAGGAATGGAGGTTTTTGCAATTATTGACAATTTTTGCAAGAACATGCTCCTTTTGTGTTTGAGTAGCCAAGAAGGGAACATTGGAAAAATAACTATTGGGAAAGCATATTTAAAGGTTTCCTCGACCTTTGTGCAAGGTTGAAAGTACGTTTGTATGGATTTTTTTGTTGGAAATTGAAGGAAAATAGTTTTTTGAGTGAAATTTTCTATTTTTTGGTCTAAAAGAAGGCTCTAATGGATTAAATCTGGTTATGTGTTGTGTGTAGGATGTAGAATAAATCTAGTACAAGTTTTTTGTAGCCTTTAGATAGTTCTTTCAATCGTTTTCTTGTCTCTTTGTAAATATTTTGGTTTCTTTGTGCTTGCTAGCCTAAAACAGGCAGTGTTGAGTAAATGGGGTGCTAGAGAACTTTTCCACTGTACAAACTATACGGCCTTTTGGAAACAATGCCTAGACACCATGCTTGCACATATGTTAGTTGGTAGGTTTTTTTTGAGAGCAGGAGTTGCTAGCAAAGTGATGCCCTAGGCAAGCCAGTGCAGGTCTGGCTAGGAAAAACTTGTTGTGCAAGTCACAAATCTTGCAGGGGTGTTGAGCCATTAATAATTTTCTTCTTGGAGGAGGTAGGTTGGTGTGTTACCTTGTTACTATATGAAGGAGGAGGCTCCATCTATCCATTTGGTGTGTAAACAAATCGGAAGTTTGCTAACTATCAAGGGAAGGCTTAAGACCCTAGTTTTTGCTCCATTTCATGTTTGAGCTTTGTACGGATAGTGGAAGGCTAAGACCTCAAGAATATTTGAGTGTTGTCCATGTGAACCAAGAACCTTGGAAAAAGAGTGGGAAGTCCTTTTGAGATTTGTGAGTTCTAACCTATTTTGTAGGTGAAGGAGACCTAATAGGGGCTCAAGGGCTACTAGCCTTTCAAACCCTAGCTAAAGGATTGGTGAGAGTGATTGGAAGTTGAAGTCTTGGAGGTTGTTCAAACACCTTTGGAGGATATTTTGAATCCTTTTAAGACTTATCACTACCCCTACAAGAGTTGATGGAGTGTTGAGGAAGATTGGTCTTTAGTATAGTGTAAAGGCTAAGGAAGAGTTGTGGCAATGAACCAAGGTGGACTTGTTGGTTGGAGTTTGTGATAAAAGAGGGGTTGGTCAGACAAACCAGGGGCACCTAGTAATGAGTAGGGACCTATAGGTTAGATTCGTGAAGCAAAGCACCAAGGAGGTCTTACAAGGAAAGGCCTAGAGTAGGAATCAATGATTGATTCCTCCAACCCCTCTCCCTATCAAATTGGTATCAGAGAAAGTAAAATATTTGGGATTGATCTTGTATGTCAGAGACAGAGTCTAGTGGTTCTAGCATCATGGTGACAAATGTTGAGTTGTCCAAGAGGGTTGAAGAAATAGAGGAAGACAATAGGGTATTGAGAGAGAAGTTAGACCAACTTGAGCAAGCACTGAATGTTATGCGGTTTGATGGAAGAATAGTAAAAGAAGAAGAGGTTGCAAAGGAGGATAGAATCCTTGAACCTAACCCTATATTGAAGGAGGATCCCTTCTTGAAAGCATTGAAGGATTTTAGTGGAAAAGCACTTGAAGGAGTACCACTGTTTAGTGGAAAGATGGAGGCTGATTTAGTTATGGATTGGATAGAGGGAATGGAAAACCATTTTGAGTGTGATGGAGTCACTGAAGCATAGAAGGTAAAGGTGGCTAAATCAAGACTAAGAGGTTCTACCTTAACTTGGTGGAAATTCATTCAGACCAAGAGGGAGAAGGAAGGCAAGCAACCTATCTCTACTTGGAAGGGAATAGTTTCCAAGGTGAAAGAAGCATACCTACCTGAAGACTATGAAATTCGGTTGCATAAGAGGAGACAGAGTTTGAGGCAAAGAGATCAAGATGTGAGTTCTTATACTAAGGAGTTTCAAAGACTTTGCATGAGGTCCAATGTCATAGAGGATGAAAGTATCAAGGTGGCAAGGTATCTCAATGGTTTGAAGTGGAACATTCAAGAGGAGATGGTTCTCTTAAGCCCCAAAATAGTGCACCAATGTTATCAATTGGAATTAAAGATTGAAGAGAGGAGTAAGAGGAAGCAAGATCAGGCTTCTAAGGGTAGAGGCAAAGGCAGAGATCAAAGAGATCAAAGAGGACAGCGTGGTGGCTACCAAGGTAGAGGCAATGACCAAAGAAACTAAGGAGAGTCAAAACTCACAGAGCATGGAGGTGAAACATCTACAAGAGGTGGATATAACAAGGGTAGAGGACCTCAAGGAGGTTCAAATAGAGGAAGAGGAGCAGGTAGGCAGGATCCTTTCCTTGTATGTACCTACTCTAGGCCTTTCCTTGTAAGACCTCCTTGGTGCTTTGCTTCACCAATCTAACCTATAGGTCCCTACTCGTGACTAGGTGCCCCTTTTTTTTCTGACCAACCCCTCTTCTATCATTCATCAAGATCATACATTGACCTTCTTTTCCCTCCTAAATTTTGGACCACATCCATTACCTCCACATAAAATTGGACATCCTTGGTCTTCATGGTTCCCATGCTGTGATATGGTTATGCAAATGAAAATGAAGAAAAGTAATCATCTCCTTATCCATTGGCTGGAAGAATGCATGCTTAATGTTTTGATACAATATATCAGCTCTCTCTTTTGCTCTCATGGTTGAATATCAAAATCTAGTATGGTGGGCCTCCAGAGTTCTAGTCATTTTTCTTCCTCTTCCACCAAATGTTGTCCTGATCCACATGTCTGCCAGCCTATTTGGCTTTGTTTTTAAAAGCTAAAGTTTCTCCTGAGTCACCAGTGTATCTCTCTCTACCTTTCCAAACTCTTACATTGCTACAGATCATCTTTGGGATTTAGTCATTTGTACCACATGGTTTATGTGCTTTGAATCCTTACATCTAAGGGGTTTAAAACTTAGGGGCCTTAGTTGAGAAAAAGAAGTAATGTTTTTCTTTTCTTTTTATGTGAGGACCTAGTAGTGAGATAAAAGAGGACTATATAGAAAAATGAAAAAAGAAGACATAAAAATTCATGGACCATACTATATCACCTACATGCTAGCTAACAAGGACATGAATGTAGTATATTTAGGTATGATAGGGGTATTGCAAGGTATATTTGAGAATATAAGAATGAAGAAGAATTCAATGGATCAAATTAGCTTCAAAATGTTTTCCTAAAATCTCCCACCCTATTAGGGAATTTAATCATTTCTAAGCATTTTCCCACGCCCCATGGGAAAGTTTGAGGAGGCTCCAATAGTTGAGAGAGTTTAATGAGTACTTATAACTTCTTTCCATTCAATCATGATTAGTTAGAGAACATATAGGGAAACTTGATGAGCTATGCAACAAATGAAGAGAATATAGGGTATTTTGACCTAGTCTTAAGCATCTCCAAGCATCTAGGAGATATTGAAGGAGTCTTGGCTGATAGATAGGATTGAGGATATAAGTTTTATTTTTGGTTACATTGACATCATGTAGGACATCCATAGTCTTATTCTTGGTTACGTTGACATCACAAAAATTATATAGGATGGAGTAGAATGTAGCTCTACCTTTGTCAGTTCCATGTTAAATTTTTATTATATATAGCTTGCTAGTGTGTAGTAATTTAAGACAAAACAACTGCGGTAGACCATTCTTAAAAGATTTCAAATAATAACCTATAGTCTCGTCCTATATACTCTTTCTATTGTTTTCAATTTCACTCCTCAATTTTTCTTGAGTGCCAGGAGGGTATTGAGAGAATGGTGGGGGAGGTTGATTTTGTTGTTGAGGCTGATTTGGTTGAGGATTTTCCTCCTCTTGTTGAGGATTTCCTAAAAATTAAAAAAAAAATCATTTCTAAACTAAAACAAACAAAATCAATTTTAAACTAACAAATTTAAACAAATACCAAACAATACTTACCTCTTGCATCTCGTCGCCACAGCTTGGGGCATTTGTGAAGAAAACCAATCATCAAGGATACCTTCTGAAGAAATCACCAAGAACGCTGAAAAGGAGGTTTGGTTTTGGCCAGCGGCAGAGTTAAACAAAGAAAAAAACCAAATGATAAATGATATTTGGATTTTCTTTTTTTTTTCCTTTTAAAAATCCATAACGCAAATGCGTTATAACACATCCGCATTATGGCTTTTTTTTTCTTGTTTGGCCACAAAAGTGCGACCATCTTGGTGCACTTACCCATATAATACTTACTAGTTTAATTAAATTACTTTACCCTAAACTTGAATAATTAAATAAGTTATTCAAAACATCATTCAAAAATGTCAAAACAAACAAGTACAACTTTTTTTGTAAAAGTAAAAAATAACTTGCATGTTCAACTAAAAAAGGTTTAATTAATTAATTCAATTAATTAATTACCCTCACCCACTTTCATGATTGACCAAATTATGATCCCCCAATTGCTCACTCTGATTGATTAACTGGTTCATCTATTCTTCAATCCCACTGAAGGCCTAACTTGATTTCTTCAATCACATTCAAAGTTCAATCTATTTCCTCCATTCCACTCAACACTCAAATTGACTTCATCAATCACACCAATTACATAATCAAAATCCATTGATTCTTCCCATTTAATTCCTCTCAACGGTTTTGAACCATTGTTCGAGATATTCTACTATGTGATCTCAATTGTTCATTTTAAAACATGAAATCTATATAACAATCCTCTTCATCCTCAAAAATGATTAGAGAATTAACATTTTTTGAACAAGAAAGTAATGTTGAATTTATAATCAATTTCTTACAATCTTTAACACACATCTTTGATCGAACATCACACCACTTTGAAGTTTTTTCTACACACAAATGGAGGCTTTGCATTGATGTAATGACAAAGCAACATCATTGTGAATACACTTTTACATGGGATGGTAAATTTTTCTTTGTTTTTGAATTCATTGTGTTATCTTAAGATTTCATTATTTGATTTTATTAGCTTAAAACTTAATTTTGTGAGTAATGGATATGAATCTTAGTCTTTTGTTTGAATTATATTAGTTTAATACATTCATGTTTTGATTATCTTACGCATATTGATTTCCCCATTACATATTCTGGCATGCTCAATGGGACCATGGTCCTTAACACTAACATTTCATGATTTTTAACTGAGAAGTTACAAGTTTTGGAACGTTGATGCATTTTCTAGAAATGCACTTGAAAATTTTTCATGCAAAATCTATAGGATTTTCACACGGTCCCTCCATTGTTTTTGCCACTATTGATTTTCCTAACTGCTTCTTCTTGAGAAACTGGGCCGCATTTGATTTTTCTGACCACATTTGTACATAAGAGGGGTGTTTTTTTTTTGGGTTGCTTTTGCTTCCAAAAATAGGTCTACAATCACACTAAAAGGCGTCGCTTTTGACTAAATTGCATGCTTTTTCTCTCTATTTTTATTAATTTAAAGTCTTCAAGTCATCTTTTTGGATTTTTGAAACTAACCGGTGCATGTTTTGGATGTTTTTTTGTTTGTTGAATTTATTTGTGCATGGTACACTTTACATCGAAAATAACTAACACTTTTATTGTAGAGAAGGCGAACAGTCCAAGTCCAACTTTTTGAAAGCTTTCTAGCTTAGGAATTTTTTTTAATTTGGTGCTTAACAAATGAACCCCACAACTCACATGATTTTGATTTGTTGCTTTAAAAAATAATCTTTCAAAAAGCTTTCTATTTTAGAAAAAGATTTCGATTTGTTGCATTAAAAAAGAATCTTTTAAAAATATTTCTCATTTAGAAAAAGAATTCAATTTGGTGCTTTAAAAGGAATCTTTCAGAAAGCTTTCTAGTTTAGAAAAAGATTTCAATTTGGTACTTTAAAAATAATATTTCAAAAATATTTCTAGTTAAAACATCTTTCAATTTGGTGTTATAAAAAATGAACCCCACAAATTTACATGCTTTTGATTTGGTGTTCTAAAAAGAATTTTCAAAAGATTTTGTAAATTAGAACAACACTTCAATTTTGGTTCTCATAAAATGGAATGTTTTCTTTTGACCAACACTTTTATTATGTTGATGAAATGAATGAGTTTATTTTGTTGACCACATTAAGACAAGGTTTTAAGAAACACTAAG
>VDFB02070906.1:0-31362 GCA_007258455.2 Sequoia sempervirens | reverse complement strand
GGGACAAGTTGAACACTCCTTTGCATATGAATGCCTTTGCCTTGAATCCTAAGAGGTACAAGGCTAGACCGAGTAGAGTGACACTGATTTAGGATGATGAGGTGAAGGCAGGTTTCTTTAGGTGCATAGAGAAGATGTATGATTCTAGAGATGCCGGCACAATTCACACTGAGTGGACCAAATTTGCCACTCTTAGAGGCTATTCAAATGCGGCAAAGATGGATATAGAATCTATGGCATAGGAGGACCCACTTTTGTGGTGGAATTGTCATGGTCTGAAATCTTTGACCACCACTCTAGCTATCTGTCTACTATCCCAAGTTTCTAGTTCTTTAGCTACTGAGAGGAACTGGTCTACATATACCTTCATCCACTCTCTTAAGAAGAACAAACTTACCTCTAAGAGAGCAGAGAAGCCTGTGGCTGTACACGGTGCTTTGCGTCTCATGGACCGCAAGACAATTGGGTACAAGGAGAGTCTAGCCGCACGATGGGATGTCGAGCCAGAGGAGCCTTCACAGATTGATGAGGATGATCCTACCACTTCAGATGCAAGGCTGGTTGTTGTGAGCTTGAGGGATCTTGACCTTGTGGAGTCAAGTAGTTCCAGTGATGAGGAGTTTGCAGATGATTAGAGGCCTCCATTCACTACAATTTGAGTTTTGACATTTTGCTATTAGTATATGTATTTAGTTTACTGTTTTACTATTTGCCATTTGGCATTTGCTACTCATTGTAATGATGAATCATGTAATCATCTTTATAGACTTTGTGATATCTCATATGACATCAAATATTCATATTTGGCGATATAATAGAAATCTCCAATTTGACAATTTCATTTGTCAAATTTTATTTAGCAATTAGCATTCAAGATATCTTCATATTTAGATTTAGTATTTCAAATTTTGCTATGTTATAATTTTACTAATTTGAGTAATTTCGGTTTCCTATAGTTTCAATTGAGTAATTCTTATACTGTTATACTATTATGCATCTTTTCAAAACTAGTTTTTCAAGTACTATAAGTATATGTATAACTATATCAGCACCACCACCTGCACCCCCTCGCCGCCATCCCCCTACCATCCCCAAACTTAGGCCCTTTGTCCCCCGGTCTCCGAAACGCGTCCCGGACATCCCCCCGTTTCCCCGTCCCCCCAGCCCATGGAACACTGTTTTAATTCCCTTGCACATGGCACTTTATTTTTCACTCCTAGCATTTGCATTCTATGATGGAGCATCTCCCATATTGCAGAACCATCTTTGAAGAATTACAAAGGTAGATAAGAGTGGGTGCTTGCTCAAGCTTGATGGGTGATGAGAAAGTAGCTTCAACTGAGACTTTGCAATGGCGTTTATTTCTTGTTAAAAAAAAGAGAGGTGTGGAACAGATCCTATCTAGGTGAGTTGGAAGTCTTCAAAAATATTTACATACAAGTAGGTTACTTATTTGTTTCTATATAAATTGGTTTTGTTTGTAGCAAAAACTACTAAAATACCAAAGCATTTTATCAAACAGTTCACTGCCTTGTTGCTAAGGATGCTTGGCAAAAACCTATCAAAGCATAATAGTAAGCATAGACAAGGCAGTGAACTGTTTGATAAAATGCCTCAAAGAAATGTATTCTCATGGAATGCCATGACAAGCAAATGCATATAGACAAGGCAGTGAACTATTTGAATTGTTTGGTAGACTGTAGACATGGATGAAAAATGTGTTAGCATAGGCAAGGCAGTGAATTGTTTGAAAATCATAAAATGCCTCAATTTCAAAGACATGTGGTCTGTTTGATAAAATAGACAAGCAAATGAATAGACAAGGCAATGAACTATTTTATAAAATGCCTCAAAGAAATGTGGTCTGTTTGATAAAATAGACAAGCAAATGCATAGACAAGGCAATGAACTATTTGATTATCTTCTTTGAGGCATTTTATCAAATAGTTCAATGTCTTGTCTATGCATTTGTCTCTAATATAGTTGGAAATGATTTGATAGATGTGTGCAAAATGTGGACGCACGGATCTATTTTATAGAATACCTCAAAGAAATATGGTCAGATGAAATGCCTACCTGTAGTAGAAATTGCAGCCCACGGGTGCTTGAAATCATGAGTAGCAGAAATGAGACTTCTGAACAGCAAAAACCACGGGTGCTTCAAATCGCGAGCAGCAAAAATGAGTGGCCCAAAAATCGCCTCCAAAACGTGCCTGAAAAACGTCATGCGACAGAATAAATAGGGTTTTGGCACAAAAAAAAGGTTTTTTTGTGATGTCCCCATTTTTTATACGCCAAGAAGAAGAATTAGATTAATTAATTAAATATTAAAAAGTGGACTTGCTTGGCTTTAAAAGGCCTTTTTAATTATTTAATTAATTTATTAAGAATATAGTCTTCATTAAGCTTAATAAAGTCATTAATGTAAACAAATCAGTTGATTCAACGAAATGGTGGGAAAGATTAAAATGGAGGTTGGCAGTTATTTTGGATCATCATGAACATTTGCATATTGTGTGGTTTGATTCTGGTGAACCTGATAAGGAAAATTCTCAGCAGGTGAATGCCATTGTCTAGATGGAAACCCAATGTGGCAAATGAGTCTCATGATCATTTCTCTATCACTTCAATGGTGCGGGTTTTTGAAGTATTGGCGTCTCTACTCATTGAAGAGTTTCTCAAGGGATTGAATTTATTCTACTAGCAACCTCAGTTCTCATCGATGTGTGCTAGGCAATATTGGGGCCGATATTGGGCTTATCCAATACAAGTCATTGTGTCGATACCGTCCAACATAGATCATCGAGCCAATGTTGTGAATTTATATATGAGCGATTCATAAAGAATGGGACGAACATCCTATTGTTGCCGTTATAGGAGCTATATGCCGAGTGAACCATTTGAAGGTGTCGAGCATTTGGAGTGTGTGCTTGTTGTTGCCGATATTATCTTGTTTGTATGCGTTGCTACCTTATTTGTATCCATGGTTGGAGAGAACTGAAGTTATATATATGTGCAACGCCATTGACTTGTTATCGGAAATTGTATGTTGTTCGTGTTGTAGTCATATCGGAAAAGGCCTTATGATATTTTGTTGATGCAACAGAAGTCAATCATCCTGTGAATATATATCACTGCCAACTTTGATATCGTGCTCTTCGTATTTGTGTTGTTGTCAACGTTATTTCCTAGCATCACTTGTTATGTCTATATTACTACTAGAAATATGGGTATGTCTACAAAATTTCCTGCTACAATTTGTAATCATTTGGAAATGTGATAAATATTGAGAAGTCAATGTACAAGGAACGTTATAGACATTTTTAAACCATTTCTTGCGTCTATGTGTTCTCTACTATTTGGTATTTAGTATTGAGCAAAGTAGTCAATGTAAAATTTGTCCTATTTGGTTTGCAACTATCTTCTTGTTATGAGATGATCTGCTCTTCCATTCATCATGGTATGAAGTGTCTATTATGCCAACGTTTAATGACAACATCCAATGAATCATATGAATGCAAATTCAACCGTTAAAACCAATAAGGAAAAACACTGGAAACATCATGAGGATTTGAAGCTAAGGATACAAACCTAAGTCAAGATGATTACAATGGTATCAGAGCCATTATCCTGCCAGCCTGAGGGTACTCAGCTACAATACATCAGTGGCCAGAATTGAGAATGGAAGACAGTTACCTACTTTTCTTCCTACCTTGCCAGCAATGGAGAAGAAGCCTAGCCTGGAGAAACTATTGATAGACCTTGCTCAAACCCAACAAAAGATGAATCCTGATTTTGCTCAATATCAACAAAAGATAAATCGAGATTTGCAACATCTTGTAGATTCGCTTTCAAGAAAATCTAAGCACTCTAATGACTCATCCACACCTATGAGTATGGGAGCTCATGATCTATTTGCACAAGAAGAGGATAGAAAAACTGTAAGGGAGGCTTGCAAAAATCTTCATGAGGAGTTTGAGAAGCATGTTGATGTATATGAGGATAAAAGGAAAGGATTTTGTAATGATTCTAATGATGTGCCCTTGTTTGATCACCACACTGTCCAATCATCCATGGTTGAAGAATGTAATGCATTTGTAATGTCATGAAATTGCACCCCTTGCAATTTCACATGCATTTTTGTATCGACTTTGGTGTCCACTCCCTTCGCATTTGTGTAGGCTCATTCATGACCCCTTTTTAGCAGCTACCTTTGCGCGCCAGCTTCGACTTTAACCTTGTTCTTTTCCCGTTCTCATAGTTTTGTAGTGTGATGTCTAGACACTAGCGTGTCACGCAGATGTTTGTGCGTCGCGCTAGTGTCCCGTGACATTTCAACGTTCAAACGGTCGTTTTCGAGCATGTTTGCCACTTGTCAGAATGTTTTGTCGGTGGTAACGGCTGGAGACGCCTTGTAACTGCCCGGGAAGCCTTTTCCCTCTTTAAAAGCTCTCTTTTCAACTCATTTGGCCTTCTTCTCCTTCTAGCTTCTCTCCAGCTTTGTCTCCTACCTTTTCCTCTTGCTATCTTGCTTGCACAGCTCCATATAGCTTGTTACAGCAGCCTCAAGCGCTCTAGCTTTTACAACGCTCTATACAGCTCTCTTGGCTCTTGCAGCTATCTCTTTGTCTCCTCCCTTGGCTTCCTTAAGCCTTGCAGCTGGCATCTCCCTCACCTTTTGCTTGCAATGTTGGAAATGTTGTCATTGACGTCAAAGATATGATTAGGAATAAGAGGGACACCTGCAGATTCATTAATGAGAAAGGTTATTTGAAGGAAGATTTATAAGAAGCATAAAAAGGAAACTAGGTGAAGGAAATCAGATCAAACATAAGCATAACATGAGCATGGTTGATTGCTGAAATTATTGGTGTCAAGGTAAAGAATAATTAAAAGATCACATCTAACTGATTCAAGTTAGTTGCAAGGGATAAAGATCAAAAGCTTACTCAGATCCAGAGTGGTTAATGTTCAAATTCATCAATCAGATTAGTTGCAGCAGTAAGCAGATTTAAAGAAAGCAATATAATTCTGAAGAAATTAAAGGTATAATCAGAGTCTTAACAAAAAGATAACTAATGGTTGAAAAAGCATGATTACTTGAAATAGTGCGACTCCTTGAAAAAATATGTTTAGAAGTAAAGCACCCTTCCTAACAAATTATACGATTTCCTCTATCAAATGAGCATTAAAAGAAATGTTTTAGTCACCGTATATCCTTGGGAAGGAATATCGTGGCAATAAGAAAACAACGTGAGCTAAGCCGAAAGATAAATTCCATCGCAGGCATCTAAGGAGTCGATATAACTCAAAGAGAAATTATAATGTTTAATATCAGGCAGAGGTATTAAAAATTCGGTTTGGGACTATGAAAGGTATTGGGAGATATTAATACTAATTGGGAGGATCAGCTTAGTCTCCACGGCATTATCTTCCAATTTCAAGAAGCATCGAACTTATTTCTGGGAGCATCAAACTTATATGAGAAGACGTGGTCAAGAAACAGAGTTTGAAGAAAGGAGATAAAACTCAAAAGAAAAACAATCCACCTCAGCAAGTCAATTGCTGAGTTCCTAGATTAAAGATTAACGCCCATCTAGAAGAAAGCACAATGAAATGGAGTGATTAGTATTAAGAGACAGATCAAAAAGAAATTTTGTTTCGTTTATAAAAGAAAATAAAATAAATCAAAGAAAATCGATGAAGAGGCACATTTCACATTTATGAAAGAAAATTTAGTTTGAAGAAAAGGTACAATTTGTTGAAGAGATGCGCCTCATCTCTATGTGGTGCAATCTAGCTTGAAGATTCAATTTGTGATTATTAAAATTTGAAGTGATGTGATAAAAGGTCCCTTTGTTAAAGACAAGCAAATTAATATATTAAGGCAGTTCTAAAGTGGTGCGATTTAGTTTGGAAAGGATATGATTAAGTTTAATAAGGTTTTTTGAAGAGATTCCTTGAAGAGGCAGGTTCCAAAGACAGGTGTTCTTTGACAAAGGTTGCAATGCATAAGCAACATATATAATTGATATTCATTTCAGATTTGAGAAAAGTGTGTGGAATAAATGCTTCATCTTTAAGTCACAAACAGGTGCACAATGTGTGTATAAATAATGAATATTTTCTGAACATTTCCAAAGGAGTAGTGTGTGGCTGTGTGTGAATAAAGATAACATCATCCAAGCACATGCTGTATGTGTGAGTATGTAAAAATATATATCATCTGAAGATTAGAGAATGCTGAGTTGTGAAGAAAAAATATATCTTCTAAACACAAGTAGATGTTGAAGGCTGAGCAAAATAGAACATCAGATGTAGAGATCTATGAGCAGATTGTTGCAGGTTTACGAGCATTTTGGGCTGACCTTGTGAAGACAATTGAGCCAATTTAATAAACAGTTTGTGCAGACTTCATAAGTCATTTTTGGAGCAGAATATCAAGGTTAATTTGATCAACATATTGAAGAAAAGAATTGTAGCAAAAGTAAAGGAGTATATTTGCAGATTTCATGAAGGAATTGTGAAGCATAGTTTGAATCAGATTTGAAGAAAGAAATTGTGCATATGTTGGATTAGATTTGAAAGATATATTCAAGAGGAAGAGTGTTTGAGCGGAATTGTCCATCATTCTTTGAAGAAGCAACATTGAACGTGGAAAATTATCAATCAAATTATAATCTTTGCTAAGTTGGTGCTTGGCAAGTAGGGGTTGGTGCTCCTTGTAGGTTGGTGCCTACTAAATCAGCTTTAGGGGTTGAAGCTCCTTGTAGGTTGGTGCCTACTAAATCAGGATTAAGGGTTGGTGCTCCTTGTAGGTTGGTGCCTACTAAACTACATATTTGGTGATTCAAGTAGGTTGGTGCCTACATTCATTGTAAAAATTTATATAATTCATAAAGTACATTGTTTGTACCATGGTTTTATCCCATAAGGGTTTCCAAGTGAAATCTTGGTGTCAACTTGTTCATATTGTGATATTCTTGCATAGTTCATTTGTGTTAGAGTTTGAAGTCAATGAAAGGTTTAAAGAGGGTAAAAGTTTGTTGATATACTGATTCACCCTCCTCCCCTCCCCTCCTCTCAGTATATCTTTGTGCTCTTCATGCGAGCATCTTGGGAATTCACGCATCCCTTATCTATTGCATCAACACTTTGTGATACAGATTCTCCTGCTCGAGCGGGGATTGCTTTTATCACTGTTGCATTCATTTCATTTCTATCTATTACTTCTATCTATCTATCTGGCTATCCGTAGAGGTGGCAACACTAAAACAGGAGTTTGACTGAGGCAAACCCCTATATAGCCCCAACATTTTCCCCAGATCTTACACATGTAGGTTTTGAAGATATCTACTTGTTGGAGGCTTCATTACTTGGGTGGTTGTAAGCACTTTCTTTCTTTTCCTTATCTTTATCATTTATACTTTACTGTATTTCATTTTAGTTCTATTACATTCTATTATTTTCCTACATTCTAGAAATTCTCAGTAATCTGATTGTTAGAAGTCCCTTTGCTATTTTCTATGATAAACTTGCTTTTTGGTCCATACGACATGCCAGCGCACCTCTAGGACGCCAGCGCGTCGCGTTGTCATCCTTATTCCGCATTGTCATCTTTTGGCCGAGAGCTGATCAATTTGTCCAAAAAATCTTTGTGATCTGCTCTTTCCAATTCTAGAACTATCGAACTGTTCCTTAAGGTGGTCTAGGGCAGTTTGTCCCTTGGGAATCTCTTGAGAATAAAGAGACTCATGAGTAGCAAATCCCCCTTCTCTACTGGTGCAGGGCACCATGTGGGTTCAATTTTGCAAGTTTGGCCAAGTGATAGGTTTTTAAGAGTTTGAGTCTTTTAATCATTAAATAAGGTCATAATAGACCATTTAGAATGTAAATAGGATGATAGTGGGTTTATTTTGCAAGGGGTGTCGATATTATGCAAATGTTGCGAAAGTTTTCAAAAGTTGTCAAAAATGCAATATTGTAAAGTTGCAAAATGCAACAATTGGAATGCCAATGGTCATATGGAGTTTCAAAGTCAGTTGGAGTCAGTTTTTAGTTGGTTTTTGGTTGTCTAAGGTATATATGCAATGTTTATAGTCGAATTGAGGGGTTGGTTGAAGATTTTGTAGAAGAAGTAATAAATAAACCTTCAAAAATTCTATGTTTTTTGCATCAATTGCTGTTGCAGGCCATTGTATAGCCCCATATAGTTTGTTTTTATCCAAATTGCAATTGTAATTGATGGACACATGAAGTAGCTTCAATTTGGTTCTAGTTTGAAGAGTTTTCATTGAGATTGGAGGTTTTTACAATCATTTTACTGTAGGAAGGTTTGTAACTCAGAATTAAGGGTTTGAAAGTGAATAAAATGGATTAATCACTCATTCCACCTGTAGATTAGTTTAAGACTTGGTGGAATGGGTGCAATAGGATAGATTCAGGTGTTAGAATGGCTGTTAGGAGCAGGGAAGGCGTTTGGAGGGGTTTTGGTTGCTGCCCTAAGTGATTTTCATGAGTTTTTGATTCAAAGTGGATGGTTAGAAGTTGTAGTTTGATGAAATTGAATTCCTAGAGGTTGGGAGATGTTTTATTAAGCATGTGCAGGCATATTTTGATATGTTTGAGGCGGTGGTAAGGTGAGATTGGACCTAGGGTATTGATTTTCAATAAACCCTCATATTTCAAGCATGAAATAAGCCTAAAGCAAGGGTTTTTGTGTTTTGGTGAATGAGTGAGTGTTTCTTTGGCCAAAAGTGGTTGTTTCAGTCTATTTGAGACCTGCTAAGACGGTTGAAATAAAATTTTGGGGTTGAAAGAGAATCTGGTTACTATTTGCTTTGCAAAATAAGCCTAATTGGCTTAAGGGGATAGTGTTGCAGCAATTATTTGGAAGATATGTTCCAAAACAAAGGTATGGAATTTTGAGATATGTTAAAGTATGTCGAAATGGGTATCTGAAATGCCCATTTTTTTGTGGGTTTGGATTTTCTTCTGAAAGATATGAACAAAAATCTTTGTTTGGATGGCTACAAAGCAAATTGGATGAAATTGTGAAAAGTTGATAAGGTAGGTTTATAAGGGCAAATAGTTTGTTTGAATTTGCTCAAATTGTGATTGTGGAAAGGTTGCCTCCATACTCTACATCAAGTGGTATCAGAGCATAGGTATTAGATCATTTGAGGGTGAAAAGCTAAAGTTTGAAGTGTGAAAAGTGGGAAGTTGAATAGTCAAAATGTCTCCAAAGGGTAGTATAGTACTTGCAAGGGAGATCAAGATGTTGAAAGAGTCACAAGAAGCAATCTTAACCAGGTTTGCAGCAATGGAGAAAGAGCAAAGAAGAGGAAAGTGACCGAGAGGAAGAGGTAGAGGGTGAGCAAGAAAACCCTTCAAGTGGAAGAACCCAAGATGTTGATTGGGATCCTGATGAGAGAAGGATGATAAAGATGCTTAAGGCTATAAAAGGAGATGCTTCTGATGTGAAAGTAGATGTGCCAATGTATAATAGCAAGTTGGATGCTGAAGAGGTATTAGACTGGATAGATGCACTAGATAATTTCTTTGAATTTAAGGAGGTTGTTGATGATCAAAAAGTGAAGTTTGCAAAAACCAAGTTGAAGGGTCCTGCATTGATATGGTCGAATTACATCCAAGAGGAAAGAGTGAAGAAAGGAAAGCCAAAAATTAGTTCTTGGGATAGGATTGTGTCAAAGGTGAAAGCACAATTTTTGCCAAGTGATCATGCTATTCAAACGTTTAAGAAGTTGCAAAGCTTGAAGCAGAAAGATAAGGATGTTATGACATATACAGAGGAATTTCACAAATTGAGTATAAGGTCTAGTCATATTGAGGATGAAAATGAAAAGATTGCAAGGTATATGTGAGGGTTGACGTATCAAATCCAAGATGAATTGAGTTTGGCTACTCTAAGGACAGTTGAGGAATGTTTCTAATTGGTTGTTAAGGCAGAGGAGAAACTGAACAGAAGGCAAGAAAGGCAAGGAAGAGGCAGAGGCAGCACCAATAGAGGAAGAGGATCAAGATAGTCCTTTGAAGATCAAGAAGAAACAAGCAAAGGCAAGGAACAAGTGGCTGATCCAAGAGGTGGCTTTAGAGGTTTTAGAGAAAGGCATGGTGGAGGTAGGAGTTCAAATTCATTTTCAGGAAGGTGCTATAATTGCAATCAATTTGGGCATCCAGCATTTAAGTGCTCTGAGAAGCAAGATTCTACATTCAGTGGTCGTGACAAAAGAGTTCAGTTGGTGCAAGAGGATGATTGTGAAAGTGTGCATTCTCCTAATCAACTTACTGCTCCAGAAGTTGGGGAGTTATTGATGGTGAGAAGACAACTATTTCAAGCAACCAAGGAGAAGGAGATGACTCGAAGGACATTGTTCAAGACCTCCTGCAAATGCAAAGGTAGGGTATGTAAAGTTGTGGTAGATTCAGTAAGTACTAATAATATGGTATCAAATGAAATGGAAGAGAAACTAAAGTTAGAAAAGGTTCCTCATGAAACACCATATAGAGTGTCTTGGTTGAATGATGATCGGTCTATTTTGGTTAATGAACAAGCTTTAGTTGAGTTTCAAATTGGTGGATATAAGGACAAGATTTTTTGTGATGTTTCACGGTTCACCAATGTATTGTTGACATTTATTGCTTGGAAGACCATGGCAGTTTGATAGGCATGCACTTTATGATGGAAGAAACAATACTTACACCATTGAAAAAAATGGAAATGCTTTTACACTAACACCATTGCAAGAAGATATCAAGGAGCAGACCAAGGCAGCAAAAGTGATCATGTTTGGTATGAAAGAGTTTGTGGAGTTAGTGGAAGACAAAAAGGAAGAGTGTGCAACCACTTCAAGGCTTGAAAGTGTCAAGACAGCAAATGTGAGGAATGATACAATGTTGAAGAGTAAAGAAGATGAAGAGATGATGTCAAAAGCAGGTCAAGAGGAGGTCAAGGATGAATTGCTTGTGAAGACTCAAGATTGGCTAGAGAGGAGTGATAAAATTATGGTGGGAACGGTACTTTGTCCTTTGGTTGCAAGAAAGGTCAGTGGGCAGTTAATTTCAGTCAGTACAGAGCTTTGGGAACCTGATAAAACAATAGCATTAGGGGCAGAGAATCTAGTGGTAGTGATAAAGGAAAAAGATGGTATGAAACAAGAGAAAAGGAAAGGGAAAATAGATGTATTGAAGTATGCTTCAAGGGTGAGGAAGAGGACAGTTTATACCAAGAATGATACAAGTATGTTGGCAAATATTCAAGCAAGTTTAGCATCATTTCCAAATGAAAGGGCAGTTACACAACAACTATTTAGTGGAGGACAGCATATTCAAAGAAGGAATCGGTCAAAGGGCAGAGATACTGCAAGTTTCCAATGCTTGACACATTGGAAAAGAGTACCAAATGAAAATGCAGATTGGAGAGCATTCAATGATAAGAGGTAGCTTGTTTCTGATGTCATACAGTCCTCAAGGGACTTGAAGTCTTTTTCAGGTTGGGAGTATGGTGCAGCGGCACCATGTGGGTTCAATTTTGCAAGTTTGGTCAAGTGATAGGTTTTTAGGAGTTTTTGTCTTTTAATCATTAAATAAGGTCACAATAGGCCATTTAGAATGTAACTATGATGATAGTGGGTTTATTTTGCAAGGGGTGTCAATATAATGCAAATGTTGCCAAAGTTTTCAAAAGTTGTCAAAAATACAATGTTGTAAAAAGTTGATAAGATAGGTTTATAAGGGTAGAAAGTTTGTTTGAATTTGCTCAAATTGTGATTGTGGAAAGGTTGCCTCCCTGCTCTGCATCATCTACAGCATCCTCAAGTGAGATGGCAAATTCTAATGTTGACAAACTTTCTACACATGAAGACAAATCAGAAAAGATAGTACATGGCAGTCTTGTTTTTCATAAACATGAAGACAAATCAGAAAAGATAGTTCATAGCATCCAAGATGAAGATCTTTTTCAGCCATTACCACCTCTTATCAATTGGGAAGGACTTAGCAATGAAGAAGTGTTTGAGGATTCCAAAGATAACATAGAGAAGGAAGAAGTAAGGCAGTCTGAAAGAATAAATGAAGAGTGGATACAAACAGCCAAGAAGGCCAAGTTGGTGGCTTCCCATGCAAGACAGCACCTACAACGGGTCAAAGAATGAGTCACACACTTGGACCTCGCAAAACAATAGCGGGAAGCTTACCTTAGGTTCTTGTTTTTGCAAAAGGAAGATGTTTTAGAGGTTTAACATGCCATGAACAAGCCTCTTATGACAGCCAAGCACGAAGAACAATCAAATTTGTATGAATCAGAAAGTTCATATTATTCACATGATGGTAGTTGGGATGATGGGACATGTCAAGTGCAGAGCTTAATGAAGACATCAATCATGTTGGAACTAGATAGAAGTATACCTGCATGTTTTGAGTTAGTGAGTAGTGTTATGGATACATGATTAGATGAGGCCACTGTGTTGATCAAACTATTTTTGAGGAACTTTACGAATGTACTTATGACTTAACACAACCACATTATAAAGATGATTACTTATTGGAGACTGCTATCCTAATGTTAGGACTTGAGACAAATGTCTTGGAGGCATTTGGTCATGATCGGTATACACATGAGAGCATTGAACTTCAGTTGTGTGAACCAAGGTGCGATGAGCATGGGTTTCTTGTGCATTCATTATTGATGGGTGGTTGTCTTGCATTGATGAGTATAGTGAAATATTCCGAGCCAATTTTTTCAATTTTCAAATTACAATCAGAAATGCAACACACCCATTAGGGTTAGATAAATCAACCAGCAGTTACAATATAACTCTTTGCCAAGAATGCGCACTCAATCTCAACAAGAGAGAGGTTGTCATATGGCAAGAGGATCGTCAGTACATTAATCAGAACTGCAACTGGAAGTAACTCTAACCAAGAATGGCGCCAAGTGATGGCGAGCATATGGTCAGAGGGTCTTAATTGAAATGCTTATACTGAAACTCTAACCAAGAATGCGCCGGCGAAGACGAGCATGTGGTAGAGGATCCCTACCATCTAATATACTGAAAGCAAACTCAACACCAAGTATGTGCTACCCAATTCCAGAATGGAAATGAGGCGACCATATGGCGGAGCAATTACATGAAATACAATACTGGAAATGGAGCTCAACGCCAAGTATGTGCACTCCTATCCAAGATGAATAGGCGCTATCATATGACGGAGCAACTAAAAGTAAATACAATAGACTGAGCAAGGATCAGTCTCTTCCACGAAATGTGGGAAATATAATAAAGAGCTTACAAATGTGAATATTGGCTGGTTAGTACTACTAACAGCCTTACAATATAATATATCTCCTGCAAGCACGATGGATTATAGTGATAATCAAACTGCTGAAATGTAGAGCTACTCCAGAATGATTAATATGACTAAGATAAACAATCCCAGCCCTATTAATAATTTTACTAAGTCTGATATGACAGATCTGCAGTTAAAATGGTGAAATCAGCAACTCCAGAACTCACATAAATGCTCATATCTCTCTCAATACTCACTCATTTAACTTGAAATCAGTTGCAAAACATTCTAATGATGATGACAATGAAGATGGATCACAAAAACTTCTCACAAAGACCCCTATTTATTTTGCACGACTTCCAAAGCACTTACAAAGTGAAATTGCCTGCAAGCAAGGGCGATTTACTTTAGATAATTCATAGACTTCAAATAAAATTCTGGAAACTTGCACATATGGTCGCCCTACATAGGAAAATAGATTGGAACAGTACCCAGAACAATATTATTTCTGTTTCTTGAGTTGTGAGTAAAAACAACCTACAGCCATACAAATCAGCAACTCTAAAATTGACAGAAAATACAATAACTCAACTATGGAATGTGAGAAGAACCAACTACAATGAAAGGAAACCAACTACAACTAAACCTCTCAACTAGTTGCTGTCTTTCAAGCAAGAAGTCGAGCCAAGGCTAGGAGGCATTCATTCCTCGAAGCAATCCCAAAGCCAATCCGGCAGCATAACTTTGCAAATTCATTAGATAAACAAAATGAGGACCCCGAGCTCCAATTTATAACTTCCGAAGAGCTTTCTAGAAGGTGCGCCCTAATCCCAAGCTGCTTTTAGGTTTAAACTTTGACCCAAACACTTTCTTCCCAATGGCGTACTTTCCTTGTGAAATATTAATCACTTCTCTTTTTTAAATAAAATATAATCTCCTTCAAAAAGGCGTCCATTTTCCCTTTGAGCAATTATAAACTTTAGAAATATTAAAATATTTCCTTCATGAGAAAATACCCCTCAAAGTCCCCTTCTTTAAAACAACTGTTAAGTTATAACACTAGGCCAAGGGGTGTTTTAAAAATAAAACATTTTGACTTAAAATAACTTATATCTTCGAAATGAACCCCTTAAGCCAAAAATGAGAATTACCCAATGAACTTGCCAGAAGAGGAAAGTTGACTGGATTGATGCCGACTGGACCACTGCTAAAATTAGAATTTACTAAAAATAGTAAATTCCTAAAGATGCTCAGAATGCCAAGAAAAACATACCACTGCGAAGCCCTCTGAAAACCCAGAAGGAATCCAGAATCCAAACACCCAAACTCCAACAAGCAAAACCACATCTTCAAGAGAACCCATCATCAGCTGAAACCCTAATTCTCCCTGGCAGCCGACAACACACTGAATAGGCACCAATCAATGAAAAGTGAAGAGCTAAAACGGACATTACATATAGAGTTTTTAGGATACCAAAGAGTTAATGATGATCCCACGGTGAGATACATCTATTTCTCCACTTTCAGCATGGGTCCTAGATTAATTTGGTATCCAAGGATCTGTTTGATGGATGGAGTGCTTCACAGGTTGTTGCGTCATAACAAGGTGAATAATGACAGTTATATCAAAGCAGCGTAGCAAATTGGCAGAGTAGCGTTTCTAAGATTGGTTTGGGATTAGCGTACTGTCATGGTTGTTACGTTGCTACACATGGATCTTGATGAGTTACTTCATATCTTGATTAATTATATAATATGGCTTTATTAATACATTAATAAAGACTATATTCCTAATAAAATCATTAATGTAAACAAATCAGTTGATTCAACGGAATGATGGGAAAGATTAAAATGGAGGTCGAAGGTCATTTTGGATCATCACAGAGAATTGAATAACATTTGGATTTCAATATTAAGATCTCTGAGAACGAAGACTCCCAGGATCTACGACCATGTTTGGAAGAAACCCCTAGCATGGTTCACGCAATCTCATAATCTTGACAAAATGATTATATTTTGATTGGTGGATTGTTTACATCTATTTTGAATGGCGGATTGTATGTCCTCTAAATGGTTATCGAAGTCTTCTTATCGTTATATCATCGGCCAGGAATCTTACTCACTTTTGCCAACAGTAGTTTGTGCAACCCAGATCATTGACTATCATTTATCCGTTAATATGGTTGTAGTCGGGATTGCTAGCGGCTTCGATGGACAAAATTAATCAATTAGCATATTGCACAAGTTGAAGGGTTTATATTAATCAATATATTGCAGGAATGCCTTATATTTATATCTTCTATGATTGCTCACTGCATAAGATAGATGAGGACATTTTATCGATGCACTTTATATATATCATATCGCATATGTAGATGAGAAGATGCATTAGTCATTGCTTCCTAGCCGCCGTTGTGGACAGTTATCCATAATTATTAGGAGTTGGGAAACTTTATCATCGGCATATTCCTGAGTCTCAACCAAGTTAATATTATAGTGTGGAATTAAGATTATCGCCGGACAAAGGGAAACTCATATTTTACAGCTGTTGACCCTGTTCCATATCGTGGATTTTGAAATGCTATGAATCGGAACTTAAAAGTAACATAGTTTATGAGCATCTAAATATTCAGAGGTAAAGACAAAATACAAAGCAAGACAAATCTGCGGAGGAATATCTAGCATTAAGTTTTCAATAAAAGGTGGTCAGCAATATATGTGCAACCATATCGAGTCCAAGGATCATTGTCGACTTCCCTTGAAGATTAATGGGTTATTGGCAAGACAAATTACGGGATGCCAATCTGAAGGTAACGTGCAGAACAGTTTCTAAGATATTTATTAATATTCTCTTTGATGTCATTTGAGGAATATTGTGTATGTGTATGCATATCTGGAAACAATATTCATATCCTGTGACAATCATCTGCATTTGAAAGAATAAATTCCTGTGTAACTATGAGAGTTGATACAAAGAAACATATTTATTCCAGTAAGCAGTTCTGTTCTGAAATAGAAGTTGAATTTAAGTATATCATTCTTTGGGTTTTTGGACTTTTAATAGCAGTACATATCACTGTATTACAAGCTATGATATTAAATCTATGTAAATGTTGCAATGCACCTGAAGACCTATTTGCAATGCAATTGAAATTCATGGTAGCTTGTCTGAAGTTTGTAATGAACATTTGAAGTTTCAATAGGACTGGCCAACAATTTATCATTCTCATCTGCTAATAATTTGACATCATAGCTTTGTCAAATTAGTCAAATCAAAAAACCTATTGATTCGGAGCAAGGGTCATTACATTTTTCGCACGAAAAAATCAGCATGACTTTTGCAGCGTTTTTTTGCAAGTTTCTAATGTGATTTTTTCAGTTTAAAATGCGGAAAAATTGTTGACCATTCTAGTCAACAATTTTTTCAGAAAATCCAATTTATTTTTTTTGGGGGGGTGCGGGAAGGGGGGCGGTCGGGGCGGCGGGGGAAATTGCCCCACCTGCCGATTTTAATAAAATTACGATTAATCATGATTTTTTGCAGATTTCTGCTTTTTTGGCTTAGAGACTAAGATTCTCATTGGAATTAGCTACAAGAACAGTGATTTAAGAGCTTTATTGAACTACATCTGAATTTTCACTATATGTATTCTGAATATCCAACTAATTCATTCAAAGGGCATGCAGTGTACGAATGTTCCAAACATTTATTTTTATTAGAAATTTATTTTTCATCACGGTATGTTGAATCTTGTACTTGCCGAATAAATTTATGTATAATTTTAAAATATTTCAAAATTATTAAAGATGAATAGCAAATAAAATTATACATTGTTGGAAAAATGTTGTCATTGATGTCAAAGGGCTTGTCAATGGTGAGGAATTAGTAATTTGTGCAAAATACTAATTTATTGTACACATGGGCTGACCCATGTCTAGCGCTGCTTTGAAGAAGGAATTGCAAAGCAAAAAAGAATATATATGTAATATTAATAGGGACGACCCCCTCTTGGTGCCGCCCCAAAATTGGGGATATTTAAATTAAATAAAAAATAAATTAATTTATTCTTGGGGCTCCCAAAGAGGGATGACCCCCCTAGAAAGGTGCGCCCATCATCGGGCAAGGAAATTAAAATAAATTAAAATTATTTTTGCTGCAAGGCCGAGCCAACTTGGAGAGTCACCCCTCTTGGGTGAAAAGGCATCTTGGCAAGTATTAATAGAGGGTTGAGTGAGAGGTAAAATCAATCAATTCAAGGATTATTATTCATATGAAGAGCAGAAATAAAAAGATATTTGAGCAGATTTACAAGAGACATGTGAGCAGATTTATGAGAGATTCTTAGCATCAATTTTGTGAGAAGAAAAGAGAAATAAAAGCAACATCATGGCGTTTCTATGAGCAGAAATATTGAAGACTATATTGCAGATTTTTGAGTGATCATATTGCAGATTTATGAGCAGTTGTTATGGCAGATCTAAGAGGAAGTTGCATATAAATTATCATATTATTCATTTGGAGGTTGGAGCCTCCTATAATTGAGGAGATCAAGAAGTTGGTGACTCCTATTAGAAGAGATTGGTGTCTCTTGCTGGGTTGGTGCTCAATGGTGGAGATTGGAGTCCCTAGTGGGTTGGTGCCTACAAAATTTGTAAGAAGATTTATACAAGCAATATTTTGTCATGGTTTTCTCCTGTAAGGGTTTCCACATAAAATCATGTGTTCTTCCTATGTTCTTAATTAATAGACCTTGGATGTATGTTAATGCTATGGATAATTAAGTTTTGAGGTGATATTGCTGTGATTGATTAAGTTGTGAAAAGAAAAGTTCGATCTATACAAGTGGCAACAACAGAGATGTCCCAAAGCAAGGGGATTCCAATCCAAAATTTTCTTTGGTCAGGAATTAGAAGCCCTAATGTAGGGAAAACCAGCTTGGTAGTTTCAACTGGTCACAACTTCTTGCTTCATCAATTGAGCAACTTAAGAAAAACACATATGGAGAATGAACCACAACTATACTTCTAATTACTTTCTCTCAACTTTCTGCTTCCTCTTGTTGGGATTGGGCACTTTAGTACTAATAACTTCAATCAACTCTTTTCTGCATATTCTTCGAATGCATATTACAAACAGCACAATAGACTATCAAAACAGGCACTACACTGCTGATTATTTCTCCAAACCCTTTACTGCAACAACTGAATTTGTAACTTGCTCACTCCTACACCCATTCACTTATCCTGATCCCATACACCGTGCCCTCTAATTTTTACATGAGTTGGGAGTGTCCCATCATACACCAAAGAGCCCCCAATCATCAAAAAGCTGAAGAGACATCAAACTGCAGCCATTATTGTTGTGTGCTAGCACAGAGGACAGGATTGTTGTTTGTTCCAGCAGGACCACTAACAACAATTGCATGACTGCCAGTGTAACATGCACAACACTAGTTGTCACATGCACAGCTGCACATCTAACATGTGCAACTGCCCATTTGCTAGGTAGAACCACTGGCAGTTCTATCACTATACTAAAAGTTCTCAGTTTGAATTAAAAAGTCACCATCTTACTAGAAATTTGAAGCACGTTTTTCTAATGTTGGTCAAAAAGTTCCTGGATACGAAACAAACAATAAATTCTTAAAAAACGAGTGACCTATGGTTGATAATGATACTCTTCTACTCAATATCCTCACAAAGCAGTTCCCTGAGAAAACAAATTTGACAAACCCAATCCTTCCCCCACCCCCATTTTTTTACCATCAGGATGCATCAGCAGGTGTGGATAGAGTTAAAACCTCACAAATTATGTTGTTCTTAAACCATATTTGCAGTGTCATTTACTAGCTTTGTAGAAACCTATTGCAATAGTTGATCATGTAGAGGATAGGGCAATAAGTGCCTTTTGTACAGAAACCATTCCACAAAAATGGCACAAACAAAATCCAACTAGAAACCAACAGAAATCTTGCAAGATACAAAAAAAAGAGTGGAAACTCAAATATTGTAAAAAGATACCTTTTCAGGAGGTAGATTTCACTCAGATGATGACCACACAAAGCCCTCTCTTTGAGATGAATTTCTCTAAAATCCCACTAGAGAACCTCACAAAAGACAACTTGAGGAGTCTATTAGAAGTTTCTTTGATACAATTTTGAATAATAATGACAAAAAAGGAATAAGTAAACTTGCACTGGCATAAAATATGCAAATATGAGGCAAATTTTAGAAATGGGTTACCCAAGTACCTTCTTGTTTGCGTAAACATATGCTCTCAATGATACATGACCCCAAAATAAGAGGCAAGTGCTTACCTACAACAATGGCCCCCATTCCCAACTAAAGAAATATATAGCAGCAGTAGATGAGCATACACCAACGATGTGCAAGTAGATGGATCACCAAGATAAGATTGTGATCATTATTTATTGAACAAATAAATAATGACCCTCAATTGTTAGGGTCAAGACACATGAAGTTGGGAGGAATTTAATTTCAAGTCAACGTCAAAAATCTAGCTAACATTGTAAGATACTAGGTTTCAATGCACAGAAATTAATGACAGGAAACTCAAATTCTGGAAAAAATAGCAATCAGATCATTAATATGCCACTGAAATATGCAAGTACTGACAGCAATAATAAACAAGTTACGCCCAGCACTGTCACAGTACAATAGCAATGGAAATCCTGATAGAGAATATTAACAGCAAATGATAACAGAGGTCTTCAGGACTTGAGTTGTTACACCAAACTAAATAGAACAGTGACAATAACAAATTCTGTATTAATATCAGATCCTGGATGCAGATGGCTGAAGCACACAGATCTTCGTACATGCAGAGATGAAAACGTAGTGCCCAGATCTCAGAGCAAGTACTGCCAGGTGTTATCTTGGGATGCAAATTTATAGAAACACACTAAGATAACACCAGACTTACACCAGGTTGTTCTGTACAACAAGCAATTGATAACAAATACACACTAATTGATGTATATATAATGATCATACATAGCAGCAATGAACTATCTAAGTCAGCAAATAACCAATTGGGGACCAAATAATATATTCAGAAGCAGACTAGATTGCCGAAACAAAGATTTCCTTGTCGCAGCCAAAGTGATTACTCAAGAAGAATAACCAAACTCAAGATCATACATTTGATCCATAGTGACCAGATACATGAATATACACAGGAAATGTTAACACAGGTGTCTTAATTCTCAGATCTGGAAATAATACCAATAACAAATTATTAATTGACGCACCCTCAATAATCGGGACATTACACAATATGCTCTGATAGCCATGGCTTGCTTATGAAATCGAATTGCACGAGTCGTGAGTGTAGTGGCGGATAGGAGTGCCCAGATTTGAGAGTAAGATCAGGAACTCTGCTGAAGGTAACGGAAGGAACTAGGGTGCTGATGAGGGCTACATCCCACCAAACGCGGCCAGCAGAGGGCTACATCTCTGCACACCAAATACATAGTTCCAATTCTGTGATGATGAAACAAAGCCAGCAAACTCCTTTAAATACTAACTCGAATACCAACCAAGAGGTCGGCCACAAGGAAAAACGATTATCATTTGGGCACCAACCAAGGGGTTGGACAGAAATTTAAATATTATTTATCAATAATTTAAATTTATTTTAATATTAATTAATTATTATAATATTATTTTAAATATTATTATTTATTAAATAATTTTTTTTTTATTTAAAATATTAAGCTGGCCGACCCAACCTTAAATTGGGGACATGACAGTCCTCCCATCCCAAAAAATGTTTGCCCTCAAGCAATTGCAAGCTCGTGTCCATGAGTGTCGAGATGATCAACAAGTGGTGAATGATATGGTCTTTACAACCCAATCTTCCGCTGCTCAACTCTGATGTAAATGTCAGCAAGCCAGTACTTGTGAAGCAACTAGTCATGATCCCAAAGAAACAGTGCACCAATATGTCAATACCTAGGTCCCAATTCATCGTACTATCACGTTGAAATATGCTAACCAATTTTTTGATGAATTAACACACATAACCAGCACTTAATCAACTCGGTTAGCGTTAGCTCCAAATAGAAAACTGAACTTGAAATGAACTCACACCAAGAATGCACACTCAACCCCAATGAGGGATAGGTGTTGTCATATGGCGGAGGAGCTAAATGAAAATACTTGAAAGAAAACTACTCAACGTCAAGAATGTGCACTCAAGATCCCACTGAGGGCGAGGTGCTAACATATGACGGAGTGTTGAATTGAAAAACTAGAAACTGATAGGCGGATAACCAGCCATGAAGAACATTTCCACACTACCACCAAACAGTGGGGGGAAAAGATTACAATTTAAACAATTCATCCGCTGCGGCGGGCATCCACAGAATTGTGGGGATTCACCACTTGAAAGTGGGTACAATGATATAACAAATTCTTTCTCTGCACTGGCGGTAAACCGTCCAGGGGTAATTAATTAGAATTTAATCAAGTAGTTGCAGCAATAATAATGGGTTAGATTAGTACTACTAATCAAAACCTTACAATTCAAAGGACTGCAAAAACATGAATTACAATGATAGAGAAATGAGATAAGAAGATAAGAATGAATTCCAATAATGTTCTTTGCTTTCCAATGACAGAAATATGATTAAAACAGGAAGCTTATAAATCTGATGTAAAATCCTGAGTTCTGGAAATTCATATCAGCAAACTGGAAATCAGTAAAATACTCATAACTCACTCATTTCACCTCCGAATTGATTGAAGTCTTTTGCAAAGGTCTCTCAGGAGGTAGGCGCCCAAATTCCAAGCACCAAACAGCAGCAAATTCCAACTTATATCAACTTGCACAATTCCCAATGTTCTTAGAAAGGTACGGCCCTCTTGGGAGGGGCGATTTTCATTTAAAAATCAGACACTTGCAATTAAATTCCCAAAATTAACATGAAGGGTCGCCCAAGGACAGCAAATAGATTGGTGAAGTACCCAGAACCAATTTCAAACTGGAAAATAAACTTTGAATAAAAATCACCTTCAGCAGTAGATGAAACAGCAAACCAAAATTGCCTAAATCTCCAGAATTCTTCAATCAAATGAGCTCAATCTGCTAGTCTGATGTTGAGAAGCAGCAATGTAGCCAACTAGGTGTTATATTGCAAACACGAAATTGGACGAAAGGCTAGGAGGTAGACATCCTCGAAGCAATATATCAATTGTCATTTCGACAGCATAACTTTAGCATAATTTTCATGGATCAAATGCTGGAGCAAAGACCTTCAATAAATAAGAGCTCATAACTCTCCAAATTCTTGAGAAGCATATCAAAGGACACAGGAGCCCTTTCAAATTCCAAAAATCATTCAACTTCTCAAGATGGCGTCCAAAATGCCAAATAAGAATTTCACTTTATTTAAAAATTCACTTTTATAAAAGTGGCGTCCACTTTTCCAAGGCATAATATTCATGACAAAAATTATTAAAACTCCTCATGAAGGCGTCACCCTTCAAGGTCCCCTTTTTAAACACAACTTAAAGTTGTTCAACTAGGCCAAGGGGGTCAACTGCAAAATATAACTTTGATGCCTTTATTCATCATAAAAAATGCCTTAAGAGGATAAACAAGAACTGCAAATAAATGCTCCAACTGGACATGAAGTACTGAAAGCTGACAAACTCCATACTGCTTAAAATAGAATTTACTATAAATAGTAAACTCTCAGAAAATGCCGAGGAACCTCAGAACTGGAAACCCTAATTTTACCTCATACATGCCTACAGGCTTCCGGAATAGGCGGATGAGTGTCAGAACAGATTACTGATGAGAAGGGGACATTACACGCGTTCACAGGACATGAGGGGACGGATGTATTCTCCATGGATGTGTTGAACAAGGGAAGACTTCTTACCGTCGCCCTCAAGGCTAAGTAGAACCCCAAGTCTGTTGTTCCAGGTCAGGGTGCTTTCAACCTCCTCCAACTTATCCTTCCTCATTGCTTCATGCTTAAGTGTAGTGTCTTCCTCAAACTCAATCCACTCATCTCAACCCATCGTGGGTACATCAGACATTCCCTTCCCAGGATTACAAATTAGCCAATCCACAAACTCATCAATCTTCGAGCAAAGGAACTTGAATGTCTCTTGATCCACCTCCATGGAATTTTCTTCTCTGATTTCAATCATAACCTTTATCATTACAATGTCATTAGGGCTTTCATGATAAACTTCCAGTTTCTCCTCACGAGGGCCACTCTTGTGCTTATCATTCTTCACAACAATGTAACTAATAACATCATCATATGGTTCAATTGCCTCAATACCTAAAGCTTGGCTGGCTACTTCTTGGATATCACTTGAAGTTAGAGGCACCACTTCCTTCATCTCGAGATCTTCAACAAATGGAGTCTTCCCCATCTTTCCTTCATCAATTTTTTGTTGGTGCACACAGTCATTAGGAATTATCGAGCAATTCCCTTCTTCAACTTGCTTATAGGGTTTCTCTTGTTCTTGCTTTGTGATTTCTTGTGGCTCTGATTTTTCTTACTGCTCTATAACTTCCTCCTCTTTGGCCATTTTTGAATCTTCATCTTTCCTCATCCACCTTATGTAGTCATAAAGTCCTCTTTTGTGGGGGCAGTGGCACTCGAGTGCCTTAAAGTACACCCCAAAGGGAATACAAGCCTTTGTATCCTCTGACAAACTTTGGTATTGGTCCACAATTTTGGAAGATTCAATCGGATATAGCTCTTGAACAGAATCTACGTCTTTTATCTGAGGTTGGAGTTTCGATCACCAATCTATGCTCTTTCACCCAAGCCCCCTTTTACCCTTGTCCAAAGTAGATCTACAAGTGCCAGGGTAGACCCACAGGCTGGCAGGAAACACCTGCTCTGATACCATTGTAAGATACTAGGTCTCAATGCACAGAAATTAATGACTGAAAACTCAATTTCTGGAAATAATAGCAATCAAATTATTAATATGCCACTGAAATATGCAAGTACTGACAGCAACAATAAGCGAGTTACGCCCAGCACTGTCACAGTACAATAGCAATGGAAATCCTGATAGAGAATATTAACAGCAGATGATAACAGAAGTCTTCGGGACTTGAGTTGTTAAACCACACTAAATAGAACAGTGATGATAACAAATTTTGTATTAATATCAGATCCTGGATGCAGATGGTTGAAGCACACAGATCTTAGCAAATGCAGAGATGAAAAGGCAGTGCCTAGATCTCAAAGCAAGTACTACTGGGTGTTATCTCAGGATGCAAATTTATAGAAACACACTCAGATAATGAAACAAAGTCTGAAAACGCACTCCTCAATACCATGCTCTAGACTTGCACTGGGTTGTTCCGCACAACAAACAATTGATAACAAACACTCAACAAATAACTAATTGGGGACTAAATAATATATTCAAAAGCAGATTAGATTGTCGAAACACAGATTTCCTTGTCGCAGCCAAAGTGATTACTCAGGAAGATTAACCAAACTCAGAATCATACATTTGATCCATAGCGACCAAATACATGAATATACACAGTAAATGTTAACACAGAGGTCTTAATTCTAAGATCTGAAAATAATACCCGTAAGTCGTAACAAATCGTTAATTGGCGCACCCTCAATAATCTGGACATTACACGAAATGCTCTGCTAGCCATGGCTTGCTTGTGAAATCGAATTGCACCAGCCGTTAGTGTAGTAGCAGGTAGGAGTGCCCAGATTTGAGAGTAAGATTGGAACTCTACTGAAGGTAACAAAAGGAACTAGGGCATTGATGAGGGCTATGTCCCACCAAACGCGGCTAGTAGAGGGCTACATCTCTGCGCACCAAATACATATTTCCAATTCCGTGATGATGAAACAAAGCCAGCGAACTCCTTTAAATACTAACTCGAAGGCCAACCAAGAGGTCGGCCACAAGGAAAAACGATTATCATTTGGGCACCAACCAAGGGTCGGCCAGAAATTTAAATATTATTTATCAATAATTTAAATTTATTTTAATATTCATTAATTATTATAATATTATTTTAAATATTATTTATTTAATAACTTTATTTATATATTTATTTAAAATATTAGACTAGCCAACCCAACCTTAAATTGGGGACATGACAAACATAGAAATAATGTTCTTTAAAACACAATATCAAAACAAAAATTGGAGCAATAACTATTAGCCATAATAAACATGTGAATATAAAATCCTCAAACCAATTGCAATGAACTATTTTCCATTTGGTAGCTATCCATCCCCTTGAGGATAGCAAAGCCTTGTTCAAGTAAGTTTTAAAGAATAGAAGAGAATTAATGAATTAAATTAAATTGTACTTCATAAATTATTACATTATTGTATCTGCTATCTTGAATTGGTTGGGCACTAAAGATGGACTTAGTTGAATTGCCAAATTAGGGCTGTCTTCGGGTGATGAATGTCAAGGGAGGCCTGTCCTCAAGATGTGGTTTATCACTGTTCTATATTAAGACCAGGCATACTATGCTTTCTTTATTGATATGTATCGAATGTGTGTCGTTGTACCCAAACCAAATTTTTTTGCTTCATCAAGGCATTTTTCATTAAAAAGTCTAAACCTTGTTAAAATGTTGTAAAATACAGTTTTGGGCAATATCAAGCATGGAGTTTTTGTCAATAGTTTGTCGGTCAAAGTCAGTTTTATTGGACAAAACCTGAAGCAGAGACTCATAATGGAGCGTTTCACGATGGAGGAACGTATCACGACGACATTTCATATTGCAGACGGTCATTTCAATGATCGAAACAGAGTTTTTAATGGTCAAATATGAAGATTTTTCGAAGGAAAAGTTAGAAAGTGCAAGTATAGCTCAGGGGCGCCCAACTTGTTGAAGGTCAAGATCTTGTTTAAAATGTTCAAGCATCCAGTCAATCTCTTCAGAATTAGTCTGGCTATCCGTCGAGCTATCCGGCGAAGCATTCTGAGACTCATAGCTCTGGAAAACGACGACAGAAGTTGAAATCCCTAAATTGTCAGATGTGAGAAATTTGTCATTTTCAGGCAAAAGCGCGCCTCTACCCTGAGGGCGCCCATTTCAAGGAGGGGGTAAATCTCGACAGTTTCAATCCGCAGTCACGGTCAATTTGTTCCGCATTCGTCCGGCTTATCCAGCGAGATATCAAGCGCTTGATCATCCGAATCCCACAAAACTCGGCGATCGTCCAGAAGGTCGACTTAAAATGGAGTTTTCACGTTTCTGAGCTTCTCCGTTTATGCCCAGTGCAAGTACAGGCCAGGGGCGCTGGCTTAAAGGACCCTCCAAATGGCATTATTTGCAGACAGAGTCTTCACGGCATCAGTAGTATTCTAGCCTAGCTCCGCAACGCATCATTCAGCTTATCGATCCGACGTTCCTGGTGGTCGTGGCGGAGATTCTACCAAGCATGTAATTTTACGGGCGGACCAACAAATGGTTTTCACTGTATTTCCACAGTTCAAGGGCGCCTAGCCTTTAGGCCTGTCAGATGAGCCCGTTCGCGTTCGAAGTCTTCACGACTATTGAGCGTTATCATTTTATCTTTCCAACGAGCATAGCCGTCAGCCTTCAGCATTTGGCAGTCGCTCGTGCGTGCGAGGTCTTTGGTGTAATACTACAAAGTGAGGATGTCCAGAAAATGGCCGAGTCTGGGAGCGGTAATTTTATTTAAAATACGCACTGGAGTTTTTGAGGTCTTAGAAGTAGTTTTCTTGCTTCGTCACCTCCAAAGACTTCTCTTGTGGGCCCTTCTGGCTGTCCGTTAAAACAGATAATGCCTGAATCGGGTCATCTCAGCTCCAGATATCAACGGTCAAAGTAGTGTATTTTGGTGAAAGCTCGACTTTCGTCAAAATCATACCAGTGCAACCTAGAGCCAGGGGCACTTTTACTTTTGAGGCCCTTAACACAGCTTTCAGGTGTCGTGCATACAGCCGTTGGATGCAGAATATCTCCAGTCATGCAGTGAGCTTCGTCTCGTATCAGCAGGATTCACCGTTTTCCGGCAGCAGTCGTTTGAAGTGTCAGATGGCAGTTTGGAAAATGGCTAAGTCTGGAACCCGTAAAGCAATTTAATCAGGTGCGCCTAATTTTTCAAGGGGTTAAACGATGGATTTTGCAGTTATGTCTCCCAGCAGACATTTCTTCCTTGTTCAGTAGGCTTTCCGATGAATATCTCAGAATAGTCTCAGCATCACCCGGTCATCCGGAAATCAGTGTCGAAGTTGGCCAGTCGTGACAGTGCTGTCAGCTATAAAATAGGGAGTTGATAAAAAATGAAGTATCTTGAGCAAATGGACACCTATGTGCTCAAGAGATGACTTTTCGGAATCGTTGAAGTCTCACAATGAATCTCAGAGCTTCACCCGGGTTGTCAACTGAAGATGGCAATTTTCTATTTTTAGCACCCTTGCTAATTGCATGATAATAAATATTTTATTATTATTTGAGCTTCCAGTCAGTGGCAGTGCAACTGAAGGGCAACCAATCAGAGGACTTCTATTATTGTCAGGGTTTTGAATTCTTGCAGTTGTCAGATTAATGCGAATTTCATCTTCTTTAAGCATGGCGCCTTCTTCATTTATCATTCATATTTTCAAGAGAACTCGTATTTTTCAAGGAGATTCATATTTTCTTCAAAGGGAAAATCGTAATTCTCAAAGGCAAATTTTGTCAAAGGAAATTCATAATTTTGAAGCAAAATTCGTTTTTCTTCAAGGCAAAGGCGTATTTTCAAGCAAAATTCGTTTTTCTTCATTCACAAGGCGGATTTTCAAGGGAGATTCGTATTTCTTCGTATTTCTCAAACAAAGGCAGATTTCTCATCTATTTGCAAAGGCGATTTCTCCAATCACATTCTTTTGCGGGTTAAAGTTCACAGTTCTCAGCAATTCAAAGAAATCTTGGCGATTTTCTGAAGACATACAAAAAGCGTCTTTTTCCTCCCTTGGTTCCTGATTTCTCTCGGAGTTTCAATTAGCATGTTCTGCTTGAAATTATTAAATTGACAAAATTCGGCCTCTGGATCATTTTTCGCCTGCTTCCCTCAATTAAAATGGCGTCGCGTTTGATTTTTGAGGAATTTTTCCTCCGGTATTAGTTCTCGAGTTTCCCTCTCAAGCGAAAACTCTTTGCATGGTCGGTAGAAGTTAGATTTTATTTAAAGCGTTAGGTTTGTCTTAGAATCTTCTTCCGGACAAAACCCACATCTCAGATTTTTGGCCAATAACTTTCGAAGAGCTATTTTAGCCTTAGGAGCTATTTTAGTTTTCCAGAAAAGTTGTCAGAATATAGCCGTGTTCATAGTCAACAGGCGAGTTTTTCAGAGTACAGTACACACAGACTGAATTCAAGACCAAATCGGTCTTAATTCATGATTTCGTTAGAAAAGCTGAGTCCGATTTGTATCAAGCTGCAGAAGAGATGTTGGCTATCACTTCAGTTACGGAGCCGCCAAAGTTACCAGTCAGTGAGATGCTAGTTCGAGTGTGCAAAGATTGCCAAGATTGCTCAAGTTGCTGACTTTCAGATGCTGATGCAGTTGACAATCTCGTTGAGGGATTGGTCACTCGAGATCACGACCAGTAGACTTCAGTTTCCACCTCTCAGGATAGACATTACACACACGAGTTGAACTTGGTGTTACCCTTTCAAGTTAACTCGATGTTGTCATCACATGCATATCTACTCTGAGATTCTCCTTTCACACTTGGAGTTTCTTTTAGGGTTTTTCGTTAACTGATGGTAGTCTTCTAGTTAACTTGCTTTCAATAAGGATGTCCATGCTCGCACAATTGTCCATTTTTAGATTAGATGTTTCGGTTAACTGATGGTAGTTTTCCAGTTAGCTGTATAGTTTACTTAAATAGGGTTTGGCGCATGACTTGCATGCATTGCAAGAAGTGTAGATGACTCAAGGTGATTTTAGGGTTCCCTACACCTTGATGTATATAAATAAGAGCTTTTGCTCATTTGTAAATAACTTTTGCTTGAGAGAGAAATATATGCTGCGCCTACCTTGCCCTCAATAATATTGCTCTTTTTGGTATTTGTTCATGTGTCTTAGCTATTACGATTAATTGTTATGCCACATAGGGTTTCATGCAATTGTAATGGTGAATTCTTTCTGTTTTGTGCAACTTTACCATTATGATCAAGTGTTATGCCACATAGGGTTTCGTGAGATTGTGATGATAAATCTGTTTTGTGCATATTTACCATTGAGGTCAATTGTTATGCCACATAGGGTTTCAAGAGATTGAGATGATAAATCTGTTTTGTGCATATTTACCATTGTGGTCAATTGTTATGCCACATAGGGTTTCAAGAGATTGAGATGATAAATCTGTTTTGTATATTTTACCATTGTGATCAATCGTTATGCCACCACGGGTTTGAGAAATTACGGTGATAAATACGTTTTTATTGAATCTTTATCATTATAATCAGGGTTTATGCCACATAGGGTTTGTTAAGTTGGTGATAAAGGCATTTTGTGAAGTCTTTACTATTTTGATCAAGTGTTACACCATGCCACACTTGGGGTTTTGCATTGATTATTATGGTGATAAAGCTGTTTGAGCAAGAAGTCTTTACTATTAGAGATGATAGTTATTGCCACCTTGCTAGCTAGGTAGAGAGTCTAAACTTCGTTTGTCGTCCAGATGGTCAATCCACACTCCATTTCCTCATGCTCATTTCTTACAGAAACTGGATACTAAGATTAAAAGTGATTTAGCAGCTTGGTTGTAGTTAATGATACGAGCCAAAAAATCCCCTTAACAGCGTTCTTGGTTTCTTAACCCAATTTACTTGCCTCTTCGGTGAGAACAAAAGATAGGACTTAGATTACTTTTCTTTTCCATGCATTCCAGCACAACGAGGGAGCTTCCCCTCCTAATTTGAAGAGCACTCATTGCGTAGTGTACATAGCTGTCCGTACAAACCTGCACTCCAGAGGTGTTAGATTTTACGCCAACATTACTGTAGCAAGTCTTTTGAGGTAAATCATCTCATACATTTGCATTGAAAAATACAAAAAAAATCTGCATTTCATTCTAAAGTTAAAGAAGCATATCTAGTTCAGTTTAGACTAGTTCTTTGCATTTTCAAAACTCAAATTCAACACAAACAGAAAATTATATCAGACCCAAGCCAGCATTCTAGACAACTGTTTGACAAACTGTCAAGTGGGCAAAACTGAAAAATTCAGGACAGAACTGGATGGGGTTCTTACACTTGTTGTACAACTATGGATATTGGCATGAGTGATGCAGACCCCTCTAAACCATAGACCTATACTTTTAGTTTTGATATTTGTTTTGATGCTATGGATTTCATAATCCATGAATTTTTTATACAATTGACAATACTTATAATCAACATATCTAAAAATGTTGTTTCCTTCAACTAAAATCTACTTTTATATTAAAGTGATCAATATATACTTGTGTATGTGATCCAAGTAGCTTCTATTTGATTAGTTTATTGTGTCTTTAAAGTTCACTTATTGAAGGGTGCATGACACTATCTTTAAATCTTTAAAAATCTCGATATTTCATGGTTTTCTCAATTTGCGGGGGCTTGGCCAAGTATAAGCACCAAGTTCGAGTCTAAGTCAAAAATCAGCTTGCCGAGTCTAAGATAAGTCCGAGTCTTGTTCCTATGGATGAAATATTGAATTTCGAAAACAACCACAACTTTAGAAAGAGGAAATTCTATATGAATTTTGACCATCATTAGTCATTTTATATATTTAACTAAAAAATGGTAATAATTACACTTTTATAGTCCTTCAAGCCCCCTTCAGGAAGCCAAGTACTAAGTTGTAGTAAAAGTAATGAGATAGGATCAAATGAAAAAACAATAAGTTTTGCATGATGTAATGCATCTTTATATATTAGACAGACCTGATCATTCACCATCGTGTAGCGACCACAAAAGAAAGAATTAGCTTTTGATGCTCGACCTTGCATGGATTTTGCAACCTCCTTGAGCTTTAGTGATGAATTCTGTATTTAATCAAAAA
>VDFB02070905.1:0-11146 GCA_007258455.2 Sequoia sempervirens | reverse complement strand
AAGATAAAGAAAAATATGATGACAGTTGGGCTCCCCCTGACATCACTCTAGACCTCACTGATGTATGGGGGACGAAATTAGATGATAGGGACCCTCCACCCTCTGCTAGCACTGCAATGGCCACCTAATGACCTTTTATTTTATTGTGTTTGTAATGTTTCTTGCTTTTTGGGCTCGGCCCATACGACTCTAGACTTCTAGGCTTTGCCCATGTGACTCTTGGGATGTGCCTTTCTACCACCCACCTTTTTTGTGTGAATATGTATTTCTACCTTTAATATTAATATAGATACATGCCTATTCATCAAAAAAAAATAACATTAATAGACATTAACCTAAAAATAATTGTCTTTTAAATGATATCTCTCGAGATGATATATCGAAGATTTTTAAGCTAATCATTAACATGGATGGACTGCTTCAAATAACTGGGATACTAAGGCAGAAGTCTGCAGAGTTACATAAGTACTATTTGCTCATCAAGCAGAAAAAGAGTGTTCAAGACTTTGAGGTAGAACTCTATAATTGAAGTAAATTGTTGGACCGTTCTCATCTATATTTTGGCACGATGCTTGACCGCATTTTTTGAATAGGCCGATGATTTGCCTCCAAACTAAATGGATTCTACAGAGAAGCATTTAAAAAAAGCATCATGTGCTTGGGAACTAACATGCATTAAAATATTTCATGCAACTTGACTGTCTAATTGGTTTTAGGTGGTGATGAGCTTGAAAATGTCAAATCTTCATGCCCAATATCCGTTTGAGGAGGTGGCAAGCTTGTAATTGCAATCTTCAGTTACTCCAACTGAACTAGCTTCCAGATAGCCATTCAAGGTTTTCTTGAAACTTAAATTTTTGGTAATGAATGTGGCTGTTCATCACCCTACTGACATTGAGGAAATTATTGTAAGACTTTGCACATGGGAAAGACAATGTAGTTGAGAGCTTAAGCAATAGATCATTTGAGTACTCGTAATTTATTAAATTTAAAGGGTTAATAGTTTTGTAGCCTGCTGCTCCTTTTCCTCGTCCCAATATAGTATAGATTTTACTATTATATTAGTAGATACAATTATGGTTTCATTCCTTCATCTAGTTGGAATTGAGCGAATCTACATGGGCATCTCTATTTTGGGAGGAAGCTCCTATTGATTTCTAGGCATCAGAACTACTAAGACAAGGTGGTCCAACCAGAAGTTTCATCCCACCTAAAATAATATGTTTTCTCCTGTACAGATATTTTGCCAAAGATGGCACCAAAATAGTATAATACTTTAAAGCTGGAAGTTAAAAGGCGGTATTATCTGTTCAACACTGTTGATTTGGTGGTCATGGAAAAGAGATAAATGGACTATCGAAGCTCTTATTTTTGTTGGCATTACTCCCCACCTGAGAAACAATTTTATATCCGATGCAAGCCCTTCTGAGAAATTCCGCTGGAATATATTTCTAAAGCAGAATGCAGCACTCAAACTCAAAGGATTATAGTTTCTACCACTGATCTTCTCCAACGTTGAAAGGGCTTCAGAATAAGAGAGAAGATTCAAGGAGTGCAAGCTACTACAGGCTATGGGTTAGACTTTGTTTAAGCTGTGAAAATGCTCTCTCTAGTTGTCTAGTTTTAGTGCCTGATAGTAGTTGTTAGTTTTAATTTTGGGCTGGTGCCACTCAGGTCTCAAATACTTGCCCACACTTATTACATTCATCTGGGTTCAAAACCTGATCCCTAGGGGAGAAAAGTTCTGAACACCAAAGTTGACCACCCCTAGCGTGTGGAAAAGCAATGGTCACATCTAGTCGGCATGTGACCCAGCCAACCAAATGAAAAGGGGAGATACCACTCAAAAATAATTTCCCCACCAGCATACAGTAAAAGGTCAATGCTGTCACCTCTGTGTACCCTGCCAAAGGATCTGCCCAAACCAAATAAGCATAATGGTATTCTTCAAGATAATTGGAATATTCAATATCAGCGATATAGCTGATATAGCTAACAAGTGCCATTCCTTAAAAAAACTTTTTGATTTCCAAGGAGTCTGAATACTTCATGTCCTACCTTTCACTAAGTTGTACATTTCCAGAGCATGAATAGCTTTGTATTGGCGTGTATTCCCTGCCATCTATACTGGACATGCAAGAAAATTGTCACTGTTGTAGATCTTTAAAGGTTCTCCTCGGTTGCAGATTTGATCTTCCATTTAATTTTGCTAGAAATTCTCCAGATAAAGAAAGCTTCTGCCATTGGAAAAAATATGCCATGCCTAAAGCATCTGGAAAAGAAAGATAACCTCAGTTTAAGTGATTAATGACAGTAGCCAATTCCATGTGTGTCACCTGAACTCATTGATTAAAGAAGTCACGATTTGACCGCACAACTCCCAATTGGATTATTTGATGTGGTATCTTTGAGAAATTGATATAATTTTTGTTTCATTTATAATGAAAAAGGCAATCCCATTGACAATTGGGAAGAAAAGATTCATGGTAGTCTTAAACCCCAGTGATCTTGTCTGAAGAGCAAACACATTCAAAATCAGGACTTTTTGTGATGCTAAGGGATGATAAGAACTTCCTATGTTTCGTGAAATTTGCAGATTTCTTTTTTACAATAACTGGCAATGGTAGGAAAGAAAGCAAATCTGATCCAAACCCACTTCAAGGAACATCAAATCCAATGTTTTAAAAAAGCAGACAGAGGAAACAAGCTGGAACAGTAAACTCTGTAGTATTCAAGAAAACATCATGCCAACTCCGGATTATCACCATGACCTTGGAACAGTAAACTCTTTAGTATTCAAGAAAACAAACATGCCAACTCTGGATTATCATCATAACCTTGGAACAACGAATTCAAACATACACAACATCATACAAAATATCTGAAACATAAACATCTATGTGAACCGCATGAAGAGTTAATCAAGTTTGTAGATTTATATAATTTGATATTACATGCATGAGTGGAGAGTGATTCCCAACCCCCAAATCCAAAAAGCTTTGCAAAGACAATGCATAAAAAATTAAAAATTCATCAAATAAATAGTAAATAATAATATCCAGTACTGGGCAAGGAAGACACATAATTATAGGCTAAAAACAGCTGCGACACGTATCAAAAGTGGAAAAAGACATAATGCCATACTGATAACAAAGACTAGATATGATTCCACATAAGAGGGGGAATGAAATACATGTAATGATTTCTATGGGATAAATTTCACTACTTGAGATGAGAAGAGGCATAAGAAACACATGAATATGAATTGTTACCAGTACAAGAAAAAATTTTACATGTACCTGATGTGCTCCCAAAACAAATTTGGTTAGTAGAAACCTGGTGACAGTTCCAGCATGTCCACATCATTAACCTCGTTATGGTGCCACATTATACAAGAAATTAACTTTTAACACAGAAGTGCAGGACCTGAATTTTTTTGTGATTTATATATATAGTATTGCATTTCCTTTAATGACTATTCACCATATGTTGTTGGCCGAAGCGCTTCCCCATTATGATGCCAAAGCATTAATCAATTAGATTGACGAGGCATCCCTAGCCTAAAGAAATTTCCTCCATGGACTTCTGACGAAAGTATATGAGGCCCAGAATAACCACCATTAGTTGAGGAATTGTGCCTAAAACTGGTTCAAGATGGATGAAATTAGGCAGAATAAAATCATCTAATTAAAATCTCAAAAAATTTAAGTACAATCCATGGGTTTATTTGCATGTGGTTTCCTTTCTATGTTATAGAGCCTAAATATCAAATGTTACGTAAAGTTCCATTAGTTGGATTAGTTAGGTAAAGAACATTTTCCCAGTTTTGCATGCCTTTTGTTTAAATAGGTATGTCCTTCTCAGCCTACAAAGAGAATTACAGACATGATAGACATGTGATGCACTATATTCTCCAATCATACATTGCATCTAGGAACTCCCTAAAGTCGTGAGATTAATTTCAAGGAATATTGTTCTTCAATGTAAAACCAAAATTCATGTGAAAACATTTGAAAGAAATTTAAGCAAAATATCATAGCATCTGAAAATTGGAACTCAATGGACATGTCCTAATAAAATGGCTATTACACTTCCAACGATATCTGCAATAAGGTATCAAAAAGTAAGGCATGTCATTCACTTCCCTTCTGCACACAAGTATCTTGCTGCCTGTAAAGCAAAATATGTGAGAATTACATCTGCACCAGCTCGTTTAATACAAAGAAGTGATTCCAACATGGCCTTCTTCTCATCGAGCATTCCCAAACTAGCTGCAGCTCTAATCATTGAATATTCACCTGAAACCTATATTAAAAATAACATGCAGAAATTATTGCTCCAAACACAAATAGCTCTGGAAATAAAATGTTTCAGCAAACCAAAAACACTAAAACATTGAACTCAGTTAATGGTAAAGAGAAAGTCCAGACTTGGTTCAATTCCCTCCTTTATGCACAATGGTAAAACAATGAAACTAGATACAAGAAATACCTAGTATTTGCATTCTCCCCTTGTTGCACTAAATTTTTTAGTACATCCTTTCCATCTGTTGTTGAAATGGCCTTGTTGAATATTACTCAAGTCATTTGAATGGTTTTTCTTTAAGTCTTGAAGTCAAGTCTCAGTTTTAACTTTTAAGCAATTAAAAGGTTAAAAACCATACATCAAAGTGCTTGTGGTCATAGATGATCTACGTGTGAATTTGATTGTCTGAAATTGGCAAAAATTTCATAAGTCAAAGTCTCCAAAAGAACTTAGGAGAGAAAACCAGAACTTTCATGCAATTGAGTAGATTTTGCAAAATTGCACAAAAGTTCCAGAAGTCCAACAAGAGAAGGGAAATTTTCATGCAATTGTGTAGTTTGTGCAAAACTACATAAAGGTTTTTAAACTCTGGTTTGCACGATTCTGGCAGGAAACAAGACCTTCCATGCTGGTGTGTAGTTTTTGACAAAGTTACACCCGAACTCCAAGAGTCTGACGACTCCTCATTGGTGAGGAATCAGACCTTTTAAGCACATTTTAAATTTTTCCCAAATACAGCAAAAGCCTAAGAGTCTACTAACAAGTCAAAGTGCAAAAGCGAAGATTCCATGCAAGTTGGTCATTGCTGCAAACTTGCTCAACATCCCTGAAACCCCAAATGTACTTAAGAGGAGGAGATCCAGACTTTGCTTGCAAGTTGACAACCTTTACAAACCAACGTGAACTCCCCACATTCTTCCCAAAACCCACATATACACCATGCATTTATTGCCAAACATGTGGACCCCTAAAAACATTTCAGAAACCCTATTTCATGCTTTATTTACTCATTTGCACATTTCATTCAGCCAACATACTCCCTCAAGCTTGCAGATCAAACTCGTCTCCTATCACTTAGCTCTTGCCTACAAAACTCTCATTCAAAGCTCAAAACCATTGTCTTGAGTCTCTTGACCACATTTTTCCCATTCCTCTCACTTGACAGAATTTCACTTCGCTATTGTGCTAATTTTGCTTCTCAAAACCCTAACCTTTTTCTCCTTTGAAAAATGTTGATCAATAAGAGGCTAGGGTTAAGTTGTTTCTTTGTTGGGCAGAGATTTCAGTATTGTTTGTAGTTCTAGGGTTTTTGAGTTGCTTTGACACTTCAAAGGCCCAAGAAGTCTTCAAGAGCGGGAAAGCAGAGCCTCCAAGCACCCTTGTTGTTTTTGCCAAACTACATTAGAGCTCTAAATTTTCAACAATTTCTATTGGCAGGGAAGCAGGCATTTCATGTGCTGTCACACTTTTGCAAAGTTTCTCATGATTCTCGGATCTTCAAAATGATTACATTTGCAGGGAAGTAAAGGTTCCCAGTAATCTTACAGCTATTGCAAACTTGCTCAAGACCTCCAAAAGTCTAATAAGCACTACCTGGTGGGCAATCAGGGCTCTCATGCACCCTTGCAGTTAAGTTTTAGATTTCTGCCAAGGCATGAAGAAGCAGAGTTTTCAACTACTTGTGCACTCCAAAGTTTAGTGGTGGGATTTTTCATTACTCAAGCACTCCAAAAACCCACCACCTCCTACATTTGGTCAATTTTACTCTACAAACCAGGTAAGAGCTATTGTTTCCCCTTGGACCCATTTGATGTTTACTTAACATTTAGAAACAGAGATGCAGTATGAATTTCAGGGGGTCACACATAGACTCTGACCTTTCCTAGATCTCAAACACAGACTTGGGACGCATAGATATGAAGAATTTTCATGCAAGAATGAATAAAGAAGACAAAACCCCATTGGGACACAAATATGAAGGATTTTCATGCAAGAACGAACAAAGAAGACAAAACCCTATTGGCCAAGGGCGCTCTTGCAAGTGGAATTATCCAAGCAGTTGCTTTCCCCACCATTTTTTATGGCATGCGCACACCACTATGGCCTTAACAAGAGGCAAATATTGAATTCTTCAAATGAAGCAATGTTGCAATTGATGCCAAAGTATATTGATGACATGCTAGAGATTCTTGATCATGAGGAATATGCAGAGTTGATAGTGGAGCCTACAAGGCAGTATTGGGAAGATCATTCTTACAAATGGTTGAGGGCATTCAACAAACAGCAACTAAAGGCTTCGAGGTCTGCTATAAAGAGAATGCATAAAACCCTAGTGAGAAGTGATTTTGTAGAAGAAGTTGGTGATATGATGACCTTTTCAAACAAAATATTGGAGAACCCAAAAATTTGGGAGTTACAATCATGGACGTATTGGTTTATCCTGATCATCATTAAGAACAAGTAGCATATTGATTGGGGAACACTGATCAGCAATCAGCTCCACAATCAATTATGCGAGGTAAGACAATAAAAATCCTTCTACATGACATCATACATTGTCTACTCCCTTGCCAAAAGGGCAATCTTTCTTGGCTTGGAGAGAATTCATGTTAAGCTCCCTACCAATTGAAAGTATATGTTCTATCCTCAGCTAGAACTTAAAAAAAGTATGAAGCATTTCAATGATGCTTTCCTTTTCTACATTCTCTGAATGTTAGAAAATGATCTCGACAAAAACCGATTAGGGGAAGCCAATGTAGAATCTCACAATGGGATAAACGGTTTATCTAATTCCTGACTTTCACTTACATCCAAGTGTGTGGATTCAATGAAGCCCCATAAAATCTCCTAAAGTGTGTAAGTGACAAATGGGTCCTCATGGAGCTTTGCAAGCAATTGTCTAAGGTCCACAAATTTTGTCAAGCAAGTATAAGCCAAGAATACATTTCCCCATTCCAACTACAGACTACACTTGCTCTTCCCTAGTCAATGCAAAGCAAATAAATGTTGAGATGACAAGAATAATTGTTCATTCTTTTGACAGGAGGCCTGCTTTTGATGCTATAGGATTAATGGAAGAAGACAGTGGGGTCTTCCTACAAACATATCCCAACTGTAGAGGATTATTGGGCTGATCGTAATGATGAACATGTTGTGCATCATAAAGACTATTAAAGGATGATATCTTTTAAGATTCACACTTTTGGTTTGAAGAAAGTCCCAAAGTAAGTAACCAATGATTGTGCTGACCTAATTGATCCAGTATATAATGATCAACAAATTTTCTTGAAGCTTACTCCAAAGATGGATTGGTCAACACCGGAGGTTACTTCCGTAGAGGAAAGAACTAAGGAGATCATTGTTTGTGGTTTGTCTTGGCTTGAGATTAGAATAAAAGAGTGCATGGTTGCAAAGGATAATCTTCCAAGAAGCAAGCACTAACATAGGAATCTCTCGAAGGTAAGGACATTAGTGCCACTCCATCTCCTATGCCTTCACCTAAGATCCTTAAGTGAAAATATTTCCAAGGGCAGTAATGCAAAGAATTTTCAAGGGCAATGGTGGTGTTCACTCCTCTGAAACTTCTAGAAGCAAGGGCCAGCTTACCACAAGGAAATCCACCAAATTCACATCCTCCATCTCCTATAAATCCATTCCAACTCCTAGGGATTTGAATCCACCAGTTTAATAATCTACCACTCATTCAGATTCTCCTCAATAGAAAATCTCTGTCTTCCTCCTCTCCACCAGCACAAACCCAAACTGGAGTTGTTTCACACGTTGATTCATTTGTATAAAGAGTTCCTATTTGGGTAAGTTAAACTATGAAGAAAGGGAAGTGTGTGATAGAGCCTACCATAACTGACATTCAAGCCATGGAATACCTCCTTGCCCTAATACAGCCGAAGAAAGTAAAGGTAATCCCCTCCATCTCTGTAGATGCTCAAGGAATCAGGTATGCTGAAATAACTGCCCCAATTGGTAATAAAGATAAGAGAGACATTGAAGTTTCTGATTACCAAATTTCTAGAGTGAAATTAGGGAAATCAGCAAGAGGAGATAAGGATATCATGAAAACAGTGATGACTTCTACTTTCAACAAAATGGACAATGAGAAGGAAACTGAAGCACAACTGAAAGAGAAGATTGATCAGCTGACTGCATATGTACAATATTTGATTGGGCCAGTTTAATCTTTCTCGATGCCAATTCCTGCTTCCGTCACAATTGCAGATAAAGACTCCCAGCCAATTGCAAGAGAAATGGGTAGCACTGTAAAGGTCATAAAGACATGGACAGAAAATCTGGTAACACAAGGATCTTATTTGATGGATGAGGCAATCAAGCTGCATAACAAGATTCAGATGGAACTTGATTCTTCCAGCCAATTAGAAGCTAAATTTGATAAAGCACTAAAAATCTTTTGAGTGGAACCTGCCACATTTTTAATTCATGACGAGAGCTGATTTTTCAATTTTGGTCTTAGAGGGCGTTTTCAGTAAAACAAAGTTGGGTACTCAGATTGAACGGCACAAAGCTGCCAAATGGAGAATTCAAATACTCAACAAAGGCAAGGAAAAATTCAAGTAGGCCAAGAATTGAGCTTTGATACAATGATAAATATTCAAGAATTTATCAAACATATCCCCTATGACTCTTACAATGATCACAATTAATTAAGCCAGCAATTTGAAGGAACAATTGGCAGCGCTTACCAAAGGAGAATCATCCAAGGCATCAGGCTTTGATGTGCCATCTCTTGCCAAGTTTGTGGAATTGCAAAACTGATTCAGCGATTTTGAGAAAGAGCTGGTCAAATATTGCAAGACACCCTCAATGGTAATTGATACTTAGATCACCTATAGAATTTGTTGGAAATATTATGGGGACTAATTCAAGAAGTTGTAAGTGGAGCCTTGCAAAATTGAAGAAGTATCATCAATGAATTAGAGATGTAGGGAAAGAATTGATTGAAATTGAAGAGGATGAATCAAACAAGTTGTCTTCCTCAAAAGACATGCAAAAGGCCAAAACAAGTCAATTCTTAGTTACCGGATTCGGTGACTCACAGGCCTCGAACCCGCTCGCATCGATTCGGGTTCGTTCGTTCTCAGGAGCAGACAGCGGATAGGTGCGCGGTTCGAAGATCGGTCACGTTCAAGACTAACCCCGGCTAATCCCATTGCTGGGCACTCGTATGTACTCCAGTACCTAACCCGCGATCAACCTGTATCGAACCCATGGGCCAGGTTAAAAAAAAAGGGCCCAAAATTGATTAAAAAACTCTTTTTTCTTAATTTTTTTTTCCTCCTAACCCTAAAACAGCATTGATCATTTCATAGTTTACTAAGCATATTCAGACTTATTGCAAGAACTTCCTGTGTTCTATTTAGAACTGATGTATGAAGTTAATCCTCAGAAAATTAACAGCAGATAGAAGAAAGTCTGTACTCAATCTGAGACAAGGTTATAATCTTTTACAACTTCTCACAGTCTATTTGTAGCAGCAAATACATTGATTTATAACACCAGATAATAGAATGAACAGCAGTTACAAGTAATACAATGAGTTTATAAATATCTCAGACCTGGGAATGTGTTTGCCAGGGTAAATGTATGATGAATCTTGTTCAATCAATGATCAATGGTTGTGAATATTTATCTTTGGCATTTGGCATTGATCAATGATCAAGTATCATACTATGAAATGATTTAGTTTTACAATTATCTATATTTCTCTTATTTTTTTGTATATATAATACATATATATAGATTTATAATATATTAAATTATATATATATATATATATATATATATACACAATGCACTCCATAATGCATTCCAAATCCCTAAAAAAAATTCTGTCTGTATTTCCACGCACTGGTTCTCAGACCTAACCCGTCTCAACTGGAACCGTAACTTAGGGTCAACTAATATGTATTCTAATATTATAATAGTAAGTGATTTTTTCAATAAAGTTGTTTATTATAATATTTAAAGTCATTTTAAAATATAAAGTGCCTTTTTACTCAAAAATGTAATTTTTAGACCTGACTAAAGTTTAGATATTATGCCTGTTTAATAGACAATTTGAATATTGTATAGGATTTCTTACATTTTTACAGAATAAATTGTTCAGGAAAGAGAAGAGACTATGAGCTCTAATTTTAGAAAAAATGATGAGAATGGAATTGTTGAACTTTGTGGTTACGATTTGTTTTTAAGATTTATATCGTTCTTAAGTTTGGTGTAAATCATATCCTTTCTATCTTTTCTTGTAAATTTTGGTGGGAATGCTTAACTATTATTAAAAGAAAATAAATTTACTTCTATTTTATTAAAGTTGAATTATGCATTTATTCAACTTAATACACATTGCTCTTTTTCAAGTTTTTAATATTTTTATTTTTACAAGTTGTAAAACCCTACCCTTTTCAATAATAAATATTTGTAAACTCTTTGCAACTAAAGTGAATGGTTAGCTTAGGATTTTGGTTTTCACTAAGGGGAACCTCCCCTTCTAATAGAAAAGGGATTTTTATCCCAAAACTGTGGATAATTTATGAAGTACCAATTTACTTCCTAATAGTTTTTTGACAACCCTACAAGAGACTCTGATTTGCATATATCATGTTTCCCACAAATCTTGAAAAAAATTTATGATTGCATGACTATCCAATGCAACCCATTCGTTGTTCAACCAAATCTTGATTGGTTGCAAGTTGCTCAAAAAGATATAATTTCAAATTTCAGAAACCTTGCATGGGATCACCATTCCAATGCTGCAGAATTATAAAAGGTTGCTATAGTATTGGGCCAAGATGAAGAAAAGGCTGACCTG